>OX101789.1:20129610-20249610 GCA_944452715.1 Ophion slaviceki
ACTCAAATTTTCAACTTTAAATTGAAAATCTAAATAGGTGACGTCATAGTTCCTAATTAGGGCTCAAGAATCCGCAAAATTCATTAAACTTAAATTAAACTAAAAAAAATAAACCTCCAAATGTTTAAATCTTAGCTTTTCTGCAGTCATTTTTGGTTAGTTAACAAACTAGATAACCTTAGGAATGATAAAATGGGCAATTTTTTTTTTTAATCAGATGGCTAAATTTAAGATTTTTTCACCTCGCTGTCTTTGAAGGCCAATTTTAGCCAAAGTAGCCCTATTAAATCCTAATTTTTTAAATGATTATGAAAGCTGAGAGTCTGGCGCATTCTTGAGGCCTAATCAGGAACCATGAAGTCACTTAGTTTAGGTTTTTAATTTAAAGTTTAAAATTTAAGTAATAATTTAACGAAGGTAAATTTTTCACTTTAGACCAACATTTTCATAACTTTCATCACAGTTACGAAACTGATTATTTTATGCCTAAAAGTACTAACCATGAAGTTCCAGTAGCAAAAAAAATCTCGACAAAGTCTTCTACTTTTTTTTTAGATTTTTTTAAATTGGTTAGGTCGAAAAATCTTAAAAATTCAGAAAAAAATTCATAACTCGAAAACTATGAAAAGTCGCGGAACATACATGGGGGTGATTCGGATACCCCACGATACCAGGGACCTAAATTTTATTTTTAGACGTCAATGTTCCGGCCACCCTGTATATCACTCCCTTCTCTGCGCCCTTCTCTACCCCCTCCCCTTCGATGTGTATATTACAATCAACAGGGACCATTAATTCAATCAAACAGAAAAATGTTTGTCTCTGCGAAAATTCTATTCAATTTAAATTAAAAAATAAATAGATAAATTTAGTGCATTCAACTAAATTGTTTTCTGAACAGAAGAAACCGAATCACAGATTTATGACGAATGAATAAAATATTAGGAATAATAAATAATGTACGCATAGAGTGAACCATACGTCTCGACGTTTTGACGACGCGCTAATATATATAGTTCGTCTGGTGTTTGAAAAGAGGTTAAGCGTGTAAAAGGCGCCAAACTTTACATAAGTCCAGTTACTTGATGATTGCTTGAAGCTAGCCGGATCAGGTGCATTGAATCAAGCCGTAAGTCCAGTTGCATGACCATCACTTAAAGGTAGTCTGATCAGGCAAATTTATGCAAGCCGTAAATCCGTTTGCCTGACTCTCGTCTGAAACTGGCCGGATCAGGCGACTGGAGGTTACCGTAAATTCAGTTGCCTGACTATCGCCTGAAACCGGCCGGATCAGACAAATGAAGGCACACCGTAAATAAGTAATAACCTCCGTACAACAGCGTGATCAGGCCCGGATCAAATGTCAGGCCAACCTGACAATATTTCTACTCGGGGGGGAAATTCAAGGGTTCTCTCGTTAGCGTAGACAAAATGAAAAAAAAAAAAACAAAATTATGTCCGCACCTAATCGATAATGTTTAGAAATTGACCATTTTAGTGTGGAAGTATTTTTCAGAACGTAGGGTAAACCAACCAGTGAATGGACGAATAACGACACTGTAGGATTCCGATGGGCTGTAAAATGAAAATATCGCTATAGCTACCAAGATATATTATTCTAATGGTAGAAAAAAATATTCGAAGTAATTGCCACAAATAATATTGAAGGAATTGATAATTAAGTAGCGAAATTACTGAATCGCTGGTGAGTGGATGAAATTACCAGTAAATGGACACTCGACCGGCAGTAAATGGACAGGAAGTGCAGATGAAATCTGTGAAACATAACAATTTATTTCTATTAAACAGCCCCGGATCAAGGGGGGGGGGGGTTAAACCGGGGTACCTGTCCCGCGCGGCGATTTAAGAGGGCGCCACATGCTTGTGTTTGAAAAAAACTTGTTTCACTCAAGAGCCTAGCATCCAGAGGGCTTTAGTGAGTTTCAATTGCTTCGTGATCCTAGTTAGAAAAAATAAAAGTGCCTACACTCAGAAAAAAGATTTATTAAGGACAAAGAATTTCGTCTCCCGGCGAATAAGTTTTCTTATTCGTATGTCGGCCTACTACGATTGTATTAACAGCCAAGAAATTTTTTTATTTAAGCTTGTGTTTAAGATTTACTAAGAATTTTTCTTAACACCCAATAGGATATATAAGTTAGAAGAAATAGGTGTTTTATATCCGACAAATAGAGTCTTTCTTAACATCTAACAGGATTCTTCATAATCCGCCAGCTGGTTTTTTTTCGAGGAATTGTGTCATTTCGTCCGTCATTATTTTTTCACTTGATCGTTTTTTTCTCACTTTATATTCTTACTTACACTTAAATCATTCCTCACTTCCGAGTTTCTCACTTCCGAAACGCAACACTGACACTTGTGCCAAAAGTATTGGCATAGGGAGAAGCTACATGGTAAGCGTATGCGTGAGCTACATCTGACGAGCGGCCTGCTGTCGGGCCCGTCGCGTTGAAGGGCAAAGTGCGCACGCGCGCATTAGTATCATAGTCGCGAAATATGAGGTTCTCGTGATTGGAAAGTAGTATTTATTTGATTTGAGGAAATATTTATTCAAATGTTCTATTTTAAATGTGGCTTTTAATCGATGTGAAAAATCGGCACGTAAAAAAACGTATTTAGTGACGCCGAATAAATGCTGTAGTTACAATCGCATAAAAACTGTCTCCATACGAGTAAACGTTTATTAATTTCTAATAAATGATGTTCTAACGTGCCAATTTATTAGAACATAATAAATCTATTTTCTGAGTGTATGAGATGAACTTTGATGAGGCATTTCTTTAGGCGTCTTTTGAAAAACTGCTCATGTTATACGTCTACAACTTATCGATCGATCTGGCTGAAATTTTGGCAGGTTTTTCACTATAAGATTGTTGGAAAAATATACCTAAAGTTTTAAGGTTATCGCGTAAATGAATTACCTTTTTGGGGTAAAAATTGTCGAGTGAATGGTCAAAAATATGAAAGTTTGATTACAAAGCGTACTTAATTTTTTATTTTATACTTTTCTTATATTTTCATAGGTATATCCTTCCAATAATGTTATAGTGAGAAACCTCCCAAAATTTCAGTCAGATCGATCAATAACTTTTTGAGCTATAACATGAACACTTTTTCAAAAGCCTAAAGGAAAACCTTATACCGTCGACATTTTGTTTTGTTTAAAGACAAAAAATGTAACACTTGAAAGTTGTAATAAGATAATATAAAAATTAAAAAATTATGCGATAATATCATCACCTTTTGAAAAATCCATAAAAAAAGACTCATTTTCGGGCGTCTAAAGAGATTTCCCCCCTTAATCTCAAATGCTGGAGGGGAGGGGCGCCAATGTCAAGTTTTTGCCCCGGCTCGGAAAAATCGTAGATCCGGGGCTGCTATTAAGGGGCTATACCAGTGTGAACGTTGAAAATTTGAGTGATTTTCGGAAATTTTTTGGAAGAAAAGTGCTGAATTAAATGTTTCGGAAAATTAAGAATATATTTGGCTATATTTGACCTATATTACATAATTTTTTCATAAAAAAATATTGAGATCCAGGCGACTGATGCGCCGTCTTCGGAGGCGCGAAAAAAAAAGTTCCTCCACTGCTGTCATGATTCCGGCCGATTGAGTAGCTGAAACCGAATAAGGAAAAAATGTCGTTAAACTGGATGATATTTCCTGTACAATGACGTAGGATTTTCGAAAAATATCGAAATCTAAGAAAATTGCGTAGTTATGAAAAAAAGTCTGTTTTCTTGCCTATAAAATAATCGTTCTTTTCAATGCCAAATCGTCAATTTCCATCCAATCAAAAATATCTTACGTCATTTTAGAGTAAATATATTCAAGAGTCCTCAGTTCAAATTTAAAGTCAATCGGATAATTGCTCTTTGAGTTACAATGTCAGTAAATTTGAAAAATCTCATTCCGAGAAAAACGCGTGTAAAGATTTGACTATCGATTGTTGCATGATAAAATTATATTTGAAATGAAATGAAACTTTTTGCAGGATATTGTTGAAAGTATAAACTGGCGAAAAAGACAAAAAAATCGACTTTTTGAAAGTGTCACACTGTTATAGCCCCTTAAATGCTAGATGTGGAAATCGACGTGTTGCACAAAAATTATAATATTCTCATAGATATGAGTATTATATTCGTTATTACGAATTCCCTAGAGAAATAGAAAATTAAATTTTGTCAAAAATAAACTAAAAAAAACGAATGAAATGATTTTATGACAACATTCAATGAAATGTACATTGTCATCTCTTAGCAGTAATTAATTTTGCAATTTTCAGTGGATGAGCTCAATTTTATACTCAGCTTTGAGAATGATCAGAACAGACCTCATATGTCTTTTCACTGGAAAGAAGTTGGAATATAGCACCAGTGAATAAACATGTCTAATTATGGCATCTTATTGCGAAATTATTGTGAAATTTTGCAAAAAATTAAAGATTGATTCTATCTAAAAAATGAATGTAATACTTACCCTCAAAACTTACAAAAACTATTGTTTCTACGTTTAGAATACCTACCGTGATCAACCGTATCGTAACTAAGTTGTGCGGTGTGCAAGTGCCTCAAATTAAAGAAACTCCAAGTGGCATAAAAATTCGATATTAACGGGCTACGTCTACCTCGGTGGGTAAAAAAATTGCATTTTCCAAAAAATTTTTATTCGATAGTATCAATTTTTAACTATATTCCCTGAAATTTTCATTAAAACATTCCTAAAATTGAATGAGCTACAGCTGCTAACAATCGGAACAGTCGATGTTTTTCTCGAAACACTGTTTACAAAGTCGGTGGACATGATACCTCAAGAACCACTTGATGGATTGTTTCCAAATTTACAAGAGATACGATGAAAAACATTCAAAGGTCGTTGATGATCTCACTTTTTCTAAATCTATCTTCATTTTTTAAGAGGTACGTAGAAATGACGACTTTTTTCATAGATTTTCGATGCTGGAGTTTTAAATCATCACCACGTTGTTAAAAAAATATATTTAAAAAATCGACGATCGTCAACGACTCGTATTTATTATTAGTTTGAATAACCCGTTTCGTTTTTAGATTTCGGATGGACCGTTCAAGCTGAAGACTGTCCACCATATTTTTGTTGTTTTTATGTATTCCTTGGTTTTTTAGACTCTCAATATACGTATTTTTGTGTTAACAAAAATGTGATTTTTCACCCACCGTGTCCCAGAAATTAAAATCCGGATTTGGCGATTTTTTCGTGCGTTTAGGTAACCCCTTAAACTGAAAAATCAGTTTTAACGGCACCTGTGATTTTTTGCTAAATTATGGTGATTCGAGTTTTTATCGAGAATTCACATTCTTCACTGATTTTGAATATAAATCAGCTTTCGTCCATACACTGGTCCCCGTCCATTTACGGGTCGGTTTACTATATCAGCCTTCCAAATTCGACGGAACAATATGTACTTCATTCCTCAATCTGGAAATTCGTTTGACCAATTATTTCATCTGTCGTGGATCGATCGCATCGATTTTCCTTCAATGCTCTGGGCGAGACAGCTCATGCAATCTTGATCGTTCAATCCGCATGCCAATTGCGTATCGATTATTATGGCTCATAAATATTGATCGGTGGGCCATTTCCATTAGCATACGCCCCCGACAATGCTGAGACCACTACCAGTCGTCTTCTCAACCCTTATTCTTCTCTATATCAGCCCTCCACCTGTGCTCACTTGCCTCACTTCTTTTCGTGTTTTTACTCCAATTACTACCGCTGCAGCAAATTCAGCGTTTTCAAGTGTTGCCGACACGGAGTGCGAGGCACGTATTGTGCACATCCTTGGAACTGGATAAACACGAGAATTTTATGTCCATTGTAAAAAAGTGAGTAAAATAAATTCTGAATATCGATAAAATTTGTTTTTTACATTCCTTGAAGCTTGCAACATTTCCCGAGGCCAGTGGAATGGTGATAGCTAGAAAATGGAGATTGACTTTGAAAAATGTGGGGAGTTTGACCTGCAAGAGTTCGTTGCAACCATGAAAAAATCAGTTCTATTTCTGCCGCAATGGCGAAACACACAAAAATTGAGGTCCGCGAAGTTGTGTTAAAACTATTTGAAAAAGGAAAGAGTTCTCGTGAAATTGCAAATACTCTATCTATTGGGAAAAGCACAGTAAACTGTATTATTGCGAAATATAAATCAACAAATTCGTTGTGTGATAAAAGTCGAAGCGGTAGACCAGGAAAAACTTCAAAACGCGTGGACAAAATCATTAAAAGAAAGTGCGTCATAGATCCGCGAAAAACTGCAGCAATAATTTCGCGAGAATTACGCAGTGAAAATCTTGCTGATATCAGTCGGAGTACGGTATCCCGACGTCTGAAGGCTGTGGGATTGATTGGGCGCGTCGATGTAAAGAAACCACTCATTAGCACAAAGAATAAGAAGGCTAGATTGAATTTTGCCAAAAATATCAACATTGGACAGTATCGATTTGGCAGAAAGTTCTTTTTTCCGACGAATCCAAATTTCAATTTTTCGCAAGTGATGGTCGCAAGTACGTAAGACATACAGCAGGTACCAGATACGATGTACGATATAAAATTCCAACTGCAAAACACGGTGGCGGAAATGTTAAAGTTTGGGGAGCATTTTCTGTTAACGGTATTGGTCCGCTAATAGAAATCCGAGGCAATATGGAAGCTATAATGTATCGACATATATTGCAAGACCATATGCTCCCATTTGCAAAGAAAAATATGCCGAATGGGTGGATATTTCAACACGACAATGATCCCAAACATGCTTCGCGTCTTGTGAAGAATTTACTTGAAAGCCGAAAAGTGCGCCTTCTCGACTGGCCCTCGCAGTCACCGGATTTAAATCCAATTGAACATTTGTGGCAAGAGCTCAAGGTTCGCGTTGGAACCAAGAATCACTCCAACAAGACGGAATTATGGGATCATTTGCAATATGCGTGGGAAAAGATGCCACAAGATCGCATCTCGCAATTAATTGCGTCTATACCCCGACGATGTGCTGCTGCAACCGCTGCTAAGGGCATGGCAACGAAGTATTGATTCTAGAGAGAAAACTAAACCATGTTTTGTTATTTTCATAATGTTTTGTTTTTTGTTTTCATACGAAATAATATATGGCCCAATACTTTTGCACAGTCATTAAATAAAAACTGTTGGATAATTAATTGTTGAAGAGTGATATTACTGTTTATACCACTTTTGTTTTTAATATCAAGCATCTCGACGCCAATTATGAGTGTCATCACTCGATTGTATTTCCCGTACCATCGTATTTCTATGCAATATCCACGAAAAATAGGGTGGCCCGAAACTTTTGCACGCTACCTTAACTACTGAAGATAGAAACATGTAATTTATTACATATATACCTTAGAAGGTGTAGAGGAGCACTAAAAAAGGATTTTTCGAAATTTGATCCTTAAGGGGGTGAAATGGGGTGTGACAGTTTGCATGGGAAAACAAAATTTGGTCAGATGTACTTGAAATTTTGCATAACCACTCTACAATAAAATTAATGAAACACGTATTTCAGAATTTCCCAAAAATTCAAACCTTTAGAGGTTGGAAAGAGGTGAGAAAGTTTTTGTTAAAAAACATATTTTTTTTGGCTGGATCGACTTGAAAAATGGCATGAATACGATACAATACTATAAATGGAACACGTATTCCAATATTTTCCAAAGTTTTACCATTAAGGGGTTGCAGGGGGATGGAAAAGTCTGTGTAGGAAATAAATTTTTTTTTCGTCGGTTTTACTTGAAACTTGACGTAAATACTTTATAACGGAAATAATGAAACATGCACTTCAGTATTTTCGAACACACAATCCTTGCGGTGTTGCAAGGGAATGGAAAATGTTGCATCGAAATACATCTATTTTTAGTCGGATTGACTCGAAAAATTGTAATAAATTCTCTGCAATACAAATAATGAGACTCGTATTGCAGCATTTCCTAAAATTTAACCCTTAGAGGGCTGTAAGGGCGTGGAAAAGTTTGTGTAAAGAACAATATTTTTTAGTCGATTCTACTTGAAATTTGGCATAAGTACTCTACAATGCGAATAAAGCAACACATATTTCAACATTTTCCAAAATTCCACAAGGTTGAATTTGAATTTGAATATTTGGTTTTTCTCAAAATATACAATTGTTCCTTGTCTGACTGACTGACTGACAGACAACGCACCGCCTAAACCATTGAAGATCGAAACATTAAATTTGGAAGATATGTTCCTTAGGGGGTGTAGAGGTGCCCTAAGAAAGGTGTTTCCGTAAAGCAACCCCTAAGGGGGTGAAATGGCGTGTAAACGTTTGTATGGAAAAAATCGTATTTCCTGCGACAATTCTGCGTGTCCTCTTTATCCGGATATTCGTATACTCTCTCTCTCTCTCCCTCTCTCTCTCTCTCTCTGTCTCTCTCTCTCTCTCTCTCTCTCTCTCTCTCTCTCTCTCTCTCTCTCTCTCTCTCTCTCTCTCTCTCTCTCTCTCTCTCTCTCTCTCTCTCTCTCTCTCTCTCGCTCTCTCGCTCCCAGACACAATTAATTAAATTTCAACGTTTTTCGAAATTCAATCCTTAAGGGGATAAGGGGGTACCAAAGTTTGTATGGTAAAAGAAATATCTGTTCAGATTTACTTGAAACTTAGTTTTAATACTCTTCAACGCAATTCTACGTGTTCCTTAATGGAACATTTGAGGAGCACATTTCGCGATAACAAAAAGATACACATATAAATAAACGTTATCGATTACTGGGTCGTGACCATGTCGATAAAAGGGGAATACAGGCGAACACCATTCGATCGAAAAAATATGAAAAATTCTTTGGCGATAAAACAGTTGCTTATAATGATTAAAAATTAATACAAATTATAATCCTGACGTAACAGCTATAATTAGTTTCATTTTTTTAATTCATAATGTTGCATGAAATAGAAGTTTATGTCTGGAACTATTTGTCAAATGTTTTGATATAGAGGAAAAAGTTCGTGACTGAGCGACTACAAATTATTCTTCATTCCTATATGGAGACACAATCGAGTCAACAAGGGCTTGCGGACCTTTGCATAATTAGTTAAAACAGCTTGAACGCATGTGCCGATTAGTGGGACGTTCACATGGCGATTACTAGGCCAACCGTCATGGCGGCATGAGGATGACCCGCACTACAGTGTCATGTAACGTTTACGAAATATCTTTTCGATAACTGTGCCAGGCGCGAGAATTTCACAACGACGTTTCGTCTTCATAATGAAAAACTGATTAAGAATTACTCAACATAAATTCTACTTACTTTCCGAGTTGAGTTACATAAATTTGCAAAGTCGAGCGATCTGCTTAAGGTGAAGACTACTGGGCTAACTACCTTAAGGGGTCAGTCCACTTCGAAAATTTCAAAAAATCGAAAGCTAGCAAGGCTTGAAGAAATCAACGATGATGAGCAATCGGAAGGGATTTTGTACGGTGCAGGAATTGCCGATTGAGTTTAGGTAAGAGTTTTTCATAGTATAAACTTCAAACGCGTTTTTCTCGAAACAACGTTTTCAAAATCTAGCTCCATCGTATCTCTGAAACTAATAAACCGATTCTCTTGAAATTTGAACCACATATTGTAAACATGATTCGCAACAAGATGACCCTCGATGGTTTTAAAATTTTGGTTTTTACTCTTTTTTGCGAAAAACTGCGAAAAAACGGGTTTTTTAAAACTTTTTTCGTTTTTCATCTACCATTTTTTTATTTTTTGATAAAACTTTATATCCGAGGGTCATTTTGTAGCTGGTGTCATACTGAATCTAATGGACTCTGATTTTTTTGTTTCGGACAAGCCGTTGCCGAGTTGTGATGGAGCTATCTAGCCCACCTATTTTTTAGGCGTTACGTTAAACTATAGTTTTTGTACTTAAAAATGAAAAGAAATGAATTAATTTTTTTTAAATGTATTTCAAGACTTTATTTATCAAGCCCAACAACTTTTATAATCATATCTTTTATAAAATCCTAAAAAAAAATCGCGTAAATAGCCTTTTTCGTGGCTCCAAAGTGGAGTGGCTCCTTAATTGAGCGAGAAAAAGTTATAGAAAATAATTATACAAAGTAATGAAAACACTTAAGGGGTTACCCCCACTTGCGATTTTGAAAAAATCGATTTTTTTTATTGCATTTTTTTGAAGTGCAATTTAAAATGCAGTTTTTTTTTGATGACCAGAATGGATGTCTCTATGTAAGTTTACAAAAAAAAAATATTTTCTTCGTGTAAACTGAAATTGAAACTTTAAACGCGTTTTTCTCAAAATGGCATTTCTGAAGTCGGTGACCAAGATTACTCGAACACTAATGAACCGATCTTCTTGAAATTTTGCAGGCTTATTTAATACATAAAAATGTAGTCTTTAATCGTTCGATTTTTTTTTTCGAAAAAAAAATGGCCGTTTTATAGCCAAAAAAACGGCCGTTTTTTTCGTTAAAATCGAACCATTAACTTTGACTGTCCGCCATTTTGTGAAAAATGAATATTTTTTAAAATCCTTCGATTAAAGACTAGTTTATACTTATATTTGACTAAATCCATCCGCATTTTTTTTCAGATGATCCACTTCGCCGCAATGTTGGTCACCGCAAACCGTGTATACAAAAACATTATTTCATTGACGGCCATTTGCCACTAAACAATGTAATATTTTTCAATAAAAAAATTACTGAAAGTTCTTCAAGATGTGTTCTTTAAGATGGTACATTGATCGATTAAAAAAGTTTTGTAGTTTTCTTTAAAAAAATTCACGAAAAAGGCCTTTTTTGCGCTACAAGTGGGGGTAACGCGTTAACGTAATCACCGAATGTTCAAAAATGCATATTTTTACAAATAGATGTAGAAAAATAGTTCAAAAACGTGCGTACAATATGACTATTATTTGAAAGCTAACAGTAACAGTCAATCGCTCAGTAACTATGATTATAATTAAAATACGTTGATTAAATTGGATGCGTTTTCATTTTATTTCAAACATCCCTTAGCTAGGCCTCATCACCCTCGGGTACCTTATTTGAAAAAGCTTCCCTTTCCGGCGGCTCAAGGGCCGTGTATCCGAATTGTCTCCGAGGTGTGCAACAAAGGGATCTTTCAACTTCCGAAAAGTAAAAAAGCAAGCCATTCGTGGCATTACACCCCGATGATGGGCCCGATGGGCTCCGTACGAAGACGTGCGTATCAAAAGAACGAGCGAAAGAAAGGCCAGGGCCGCCGTAACGCGAGACAGAAGGGTGAACGTTGTAGGTACGAGGACGCGGAACGCGAAGATCCGATATGTCCGAGGGAGAGGGTGAATAGCTGTGCGAAAAAGGGTTGACAGTGATGTGCAAGAAGAGGGAGAAAGCGAGAGTTTCGCGACTCTCCCCACTTGGGAACTTTCGTGTGTCTCTCCGTGTCTCTCATTCTCGGTCGAGCAAGCCCCGCTCGCGGAGGGTACGTAGGGCGTTCGAGGGTGTAGACTGCAGCGTCGAGCGCGTGAGATCGAGCGAAACGGAGAGACGCTCCCGTCTCCTACACAGAAGTTCACGGGGACGAGGAAGAAGGACGACGGATCGCGACACACGCGAGGCTAAGAGTGGTTAGGGGTGGAAAAGCCGCGAGTTCCATATCGGCGGGTTGAAGGTGTGTGCGAGAGACAGAGCCGGAGAGATAGCGAGAGGGTGAGAGAGAGGGTGAAAAAAGAGCGAGAAGACTAATCGCGGAGAGACGAAGAGCACGCTTGCGCGGATCCCGGGCGGGCGCGGGCAGTGCCACGGGAGCCCGGCGGTTCAGAGCTTCGCCCGGGCGTCGGGACGACGAGAACGGCCCACCCGAACTTTCCGTGTTACCCGTAATAATCGTGCGCGACGCGCACCAAACCTCGCTCTTCCGACTAATAAATTATCCACGAAGACGCAATTCGGTGAATTGAAACTGAAGAAACGAAGGAAAAAAACAAACGACCGTACACAAGTGACACAACGCCCATACGTGCAACCACCCCTCGCTCCCACTGTCACTCATTAAACGCGTGCTAACGACAAGAACAACACAGCCAGTGGAAGAGAGTCGACGTCGGATCCCATTTGTCCAATTGGAGGCGAAAGATCAAGACGTCGCGAAGAGATTTAATTCCTCGGAGACTCTGGACAGCCCTTCCCGATTCTCCCGTCATCGGTCAGTCATCCGCTCGACCTATGTTCCTCGGGCCAAAAGTAACCAAAAACGATCAAACGGAATACCGATGAATACAGTGCTTGGCAAAAGTGAATAGCTTAGGCGCGTGTGTTGTCCAAGTTCGGCTGAAAAATTTTTCGGTTCTTCCGAGGGTGAAGCGAGAAAGGAGGCTGGGCCGCGAGGAAAGGATACGGGCTTCGAAGAGTCGAAGAATCGAGAGGGAAGTTGAAAACGGGCTTTCCGTAAGGCCTGATATTTGCAAAGAATTGCCCGGTGATAATGTGAAGCGTGCGGTGTGTTGGTCGTGCAGGTGTGCGGGTGTGTGATGCACGAGACTGCCGGAACCGGAAGGCAGAAGGGTTGTTTTCGTCTACGAGTTTCTCGAAGTACAAGTGCCGAAGTAAATTGCCGGGTATTGGGATACGACGAGGTATTTACGATTGACTATTCGGGCGGTTGGGAAGCCGGACTGGTCGCTGTGGAAGATCCGGCTGATAGGATGGCTTGCGCAAAGCCGAATTGAAGGATGGAGCCGCGAACGGTAGACTCGAGATCGAGGCTTGGTTACGGTCACAGCGACGATAACCTTAATGATAATATTCATAACGATAAGGATTATCATTGGTGGACGAAGCACTGAAATGTTAGTCGAGCCATGGTCGTTGTCGGCGCCATGAGGACTTCCTCATACGTAAACTACTACGTACTCTGCCTCGTATGTTGGATTCTTCTTGGAATCACCGGTAAGAAATCAACGAAAAAACGGGCTTGGTGAATTGCTTTTGGGTTGGGAACACTGTGCGAAGTAGGATGCGAAAAAGTTCGTCTTGGCTTAGCTAATCAATGTTGGACCTCGAATAAATATGTTGATGATGATGGCGGTTACTTTCACGTGATCATTGGCGAGGGCGTATGTGATAGTGGTAGCACTGGAGCAGTTGGGATGCGCGAAGGCGCATGTGAACTATAACATTCTATAGACCGTAGTAGATGTATATGTCAATTCATCTAGTGCAAAAGACCGTACCTACTACTAGCGCTAGTTCTAGGTGGATTGATGGCAGAGAAAATAGGTATAACTGTATGTGGGTTGCTTGAAATGCAACGAAGTGCTTTTGGCCAACGAACTGTCGCCTTTTGCGCATTAATTTCGTGAAAAGGCCACTTAGAAAATCAAACTTTCTACATCCAATCTGATTGCTTTCCATGAACGCTTAATGCGATTTTCGCGGATATTCACGAATCCGGTGGCTTCCGGTCTCTCCAAAAACCAAAAGCCAGGTGTATGGGGCACAAACACCCACATATACGTCTACGGAAGGGATATATCGAACCTAGTATATCTACGCAATGTTGACTGTCAACACATCAAGCTATTTTGAGGGTGGTCTTTAATTGTTTTTTAAAGGAATGTTGATGTTGGGCTGAGATCCATTCTTGACCTGATCCTTATACGAAAATACTTATATTTATCCACAGGTGATTTTCAAGAATGAGGGTTTACATGATGTTGGGACAATTGACTAGTATGAAAACGGTCCTCGCAGTTGAATATATTCATGACTACATTTTCGCGCGTATATATATATATACTGGTGTGTGTGTTTATGTGTTACATGGTATGTACACGGTCTCTAGTGTTATACGTAGTATATGTCAAGTAGGATATGAACACGAGAGGTTACCGGCTACCGGATGACCACGTCACGGTTACCGGATGACATGGTCATCCGGTAGCCATTTCCAGCGTTGAACGAAAGGGTGTAACGCTACGAGTCACACTTTGATAATAACACCCTTCTGCTTCGTGAATTTGACATATGCCTACAACGCGTTTACGAATCTATATGTGGCATGGCGGAACGGGGATAACACATCGGTACCATCCGTAACAGGCCATTAACACAACACACCCCCTTTCCATCAAAGATTCGTGGTTCCCTCTGAATTATCGTATTACATGTACGTGTATCACGTACAGACCGTTTTCTCGGTATCGATTTCTGATTGGAATTCGCGAGAGAAGATAGCCCCGAGTGTTCCGCAAAGTGGTGGAGTCAGAAGGTCCACGAATTTTCTACCCTGCATCCATCTTGTGCCAATCGCAATTTTTTAACCCGTCGACCTCTATCCTCTTGTTTCTTGTTCACTGACCTTAAGGACACATTTTATCGTGCATACATTAATCTTCCTTACTGAGCTGTCACTACGCTGGCTGTTTGGTACTCATACCTTAGAGATTGGTGATAAGTATTTCAGTTCGTTGTGCATCGACCCCTCGCCTTCATTTTGTGTCCCACATATCAAATATTGGGCGGAAGCGTAGAAAAGGAAGAGAGAGAGAGAGAGAGAGAGAGAGAGAGAGAGAGAGAGAGAGAGAGAGAGAGAGACAAGAAAAAAACCGCAGAAAAGTGGGTCGGGTACTGGAACTATGACGCTGTACAAGCTCCAAGGACAGTGTGCTAAAGGGAGAAAAGAGAGATCGATATATAGTCAGACAGCGTAAACGAACGAGGCTGACAATTCATAAAAATTCATAAAAATTCACCCCAATCCATTATGTAGTCACCCCAAATTATGCACATCATTGTGTAAATACCAAATATTAACGGGAGGTTACCGTCGAGAGGCATGAAATATGCACGAAATTTGGGTTCTTTTGAAAATATAAAATGAATACTTTTGGAAATGGGTTTCACCGCATTTTATTCTTCTATCTATTTTCTTTATACAAAATTTTGTTTATACAAAAAAAATGTAAAATGGCGGCTCCAGCTGCCGTTAAGGCGTTACCCCCACATGTAGCGCAAAAAAGGCCTTTATCATGAATTTTTTTAAAGAAAACTACAAAACTTTTTTAATCGATCAACATACCATCTTAAAGAACACATCTTGAAGAACTTTCAGTAATTTTTTTATTGAAAAATATTACATTGTTTAGTGGCAAATGGCCGTCAATGAAATAATGTTTTTATATACACGGTTTGCGGTGACCAACATTGCGGCGAAGTGGATCATCTGAAAAAAAAAATGCGGATGGATTTAGTCAAATATAAGTATAAACTAGTCTTTAATCGAAGGATTTTAAAAAATATTCATTTTTCACAAAATGGCGGACAGTCAAAGTTAATGGTTCGATTTTAACGAAAAAAACGGCCGTTTTTTGGCTATAAAACGGCCATTTTTTTCGAAAAAAAAATCGAACGATTAAAGACTACATTTTTATGTATTAAATAAGCCTGCAAAATTTCAAGAAGATCGGTTCATTAGTGTTCGAGTAATCTTGGTCACCGACTTCAGAAATGCCATTTTGAGAAAAACGCGTTTAAAGTTTCAATTTCAGTTTACACGAAGAAAATATTTTTTTTTGTAAACTTACATAGAGTCATCTATTCCGGGCCCATACAGAAGTATGGGCCCGGAT
This sequence comes from Ophion slaviceki, assembly GCA_944452715.1. Classification (NCBI taxonomy): domain Eukaryota; kingdom Metazoa; phylum Arthropoda; class Insecta; order Hymenoptera; family Ichneumonidae; genus Ophion; species Ophion slaviceki. The sequence goes on from OX101789.1 coordinate 20,145,263, forward strand.
ACTTATACTTCAAAAAAATGCAATAAAAAAAATCGATTTTTTCGAAATCGCAAGTGGGGGTAACCCCTTAAATAAAGACATGCACGGTGTGTTTTGGTCTGGGCGGGGCGCTGCACAGCCGTGCCAGTTTATTTGAAACAAAAACGGGTTGAACGTTATTAGACTAGACCAAATTTGGGGGGCCTTATGGTTTTCTGTTTTCTGAAAAACCCCTGGATAACAAAATGGCAGCTGTTTAAAAAACCCAATTTTCGCCCGGTTTTGTTTTGCTTGAACGGACGAAAAAAATGTCTACACATATTGTCGACGAAAAATCGCTTCCTGATGGCGCTGCAAATTGAATTTCCTTCCAATTGCGCGGAAATTCATGTGAATCGGTTCATCCGTTGAAGCTGCGGAGCGCCCTGCGCGTTGAAAAATGCTGTTTTCAGAAAAACGCGTTTAAAATTTTACTTTATAAAAAATCGTATTTGATGTTTGTTTTTAACAACCCAAACAAACAAACTCACGTGTTCTAAACACTTTGAGAACAAGTGTTTAGAACATTTTTACCATAAACAATACCCAATAGCCGTCAAAATAGATCGATAGTGCTGAAATTTCTTCTAGATTTTATACAGTTTCCGGTATAGACAGGAATATTGCCAACAGCTTTCAGTGACAGCGTGAGTTAAGGTGGTAGCCTCGCCACAGTCACGTTAAAAAGTTTATTCTCCGCTCAATCGGTGAAAGCTTCGAAATATTGCAAAAATCTTTGTAATGTAGGTTGTACATCTTATCAGGATGTAAAAACTTCTAAAGTAATGAAGAAAACACCTAATATAATGTTTAGAGTTCCAAAAATAACAACGTTCCCTCCATCACCTAACCCTCACTTTTGTATCAGAATATCCATTCCGGCTACTAATACGTAGACACTCTGCGTACATGGATATGCACACACTACTGTATTCTAGCGAGCGCGGAGATCGTGGCAACGTCGCAAGCCCAGCGAATTTTTATCATGATATTTAGTGTAAACGGAAGTGCAAAATTTGAGCTGTGGTCGGAATAATGGAACAAGTGCAACATAAAGGCAAATTTGCCAAACGAAAAACGATCGACGAAAATAGAAAAGTGTTCGAAATTATGACTCGTGCAAAAAGAGAAAACGAAAAGAAAAACCATGTAGAGGTTATGAACAACGAAAATGTGGGCCGTCGTATCATGAATCGTTGAATTGATAAATTTCACTTCGATGAATTGACAATAAAAGCTTTTTTATTGTTTTAACGAATTTTGTATTTTATTCATGTACTAATTTTGACCTAGCAATATATATATATATATATATATATAAATCTGCCGCGTCTCTAGATACATTTCCTACCGATGAACGCACCGAACGCTTGCAGCGCTATCAACTCGGTGGCTCTAGCCTGTTTCAGTCGCTTCGTGGCGCTAGCGTCGCTAGACATTGCTTAATTTAAATCGCTATATCTCTGAAACTAAAAGGTCAAAATTCATGTTTTTTTTTTCACCCACTTCTTCAGATGTTCCTCTGCGATTCAGAATCTTTTAAGAAAAATGTATAGAAAAGTTTCGACGTTATTGCGTGAAATGCAAAATTTTCCATCGTTCCACATAAAAACACGTGTAAAACCGTGCAATCTTTGATTGCCAGTATCTCGAATACAGAACGGTGAATGCTTTTGCAATTTTGCAGCTAATCACTTAAGGGGCCTTCTCACTTTAGACGCTAAAAAAGCCTTTTGACTTTAAAAAATACATAAAAACATTTGTTTATATGTATTTATGTAACCCAAACAAACTTTGAACGCGTTTTTCTCAAGACAACGTTTTTCAACGGCTTGTTGATAAAATCTTCGAAACTACTTAACCGATCCTTATGAAATTTTAATCACATATTCTTTACACCTGTAGCTGTAGCGCAAATCAAGGATTTTTAAAAATGTTTATACTTTTTTTTTTGCGAAAAACGATAAAAAACACGTTTGTTTGTTTTTTTTAAATGTCCGCCATTTTGTTATTTTTGTATATATAAAAAATCGTATGACACGCGCCATAGCCATTAAGATACTGAATCTAAAGTCGTTTGATTTTTTTGTTCCGGATGATCCATCTCCGAGATTTCATCAACAGGGCAGACCTTCATTTTATAACTACCATTTTCGTCTATAAATAGTGAGTAAAATAAAGGAAAAAATTCATGAAACTAGCCTATTTTTTTAGCGTCCAAAGCGAGAAGACCCCTTAATAGTGTCTTGAATGTGTCCTCAAAATAAAACAAATCTATAGAAAAGCGCCTTGGCGAGACGACTACCTTAAGGGAAATATATAGAACCAAATTTTTTTCTACAATACCTGCAACTCCAAATATGAATTTCTATGATAATTAAAAAAAAATCGTATTAACCATTTTTTACTGTTTTCCACAATTAATGTCACGGAATTTCATAATTGTAACGACCCAAATGCTATTCGAGGCCGCTGAGAGCAATATAACACGAACGACAGATATGATCGATATTGATAGACAGACTTTGAAGACCCTTCACGACCATTTCTTTTGCACCATTGCAAAAATCGGTGAAATTATTCAACTATCGGATAACATGATTAGCATTTGACATACGCGTTGAACGGAATACCTACTGGGCGTATAAAATACAGTCCGATGGAGGTGGAGGTTTAGCATCCGGTAAAGTTAGGTCGCTGGACAAGGTACTCAATTGAGCGTCCTATATGTCTGTATATATCGAACCCATGTGGAATGGTCGCCGAGGCGACGGGCTGGAAGATCGTTGGACAGCGAATTTGGGTCAAACGTACATGGCCCTATAGTTCCGAGAAACTAACACAAGCGGGAAATGGGTGAAGATGAGAGGGAGTGAGTGAGAGTAAGGAGAAGAGAGGAGGGAGAGGAAGGGAGATGGATGTTGGAAATCAGGTCGGATTGATTGCCGGTAAAGATTCGATTTGCCAGCGGCTCGAATCGCACACGTTTTTCGCTTTTCTGCAAAAAAGAGGACGAAGCGGAGAGTTAGAAAAATATGAAAAGGACGAGGAAACCACAGCAAAAAGGAGAGTACGTAAATGGTTTGCTTTGGGATTTTTCGCTGAAGCAATGAGTGCGGTCGTGTATATATATATATATATATATATATATATATATATATATATATATATTCGAAGGTTTAAAATCCATTTATATTTTGCGAAATAGACATATTATAGTGGAGCTGTAATCCAAAAAAAGCTCTCAACAATTTTGGCTTCTGTGTTTTTAATTTTCTTTTTTTCAATCAGTTAACGGGGTCACCCCTTGTGACAGCAATTTTTTCGCCTTTTTAGGATTTTTTTTATGAACTATTGAAACACACTATCTTTGAATTTTTACCATAGATTCATTAACACATTTGCAGTACCTCAGAATTTTATGAAACAAAAATAACTAGTTGAATCGACTTTACACCGTTCGGAAGGCACTCATGTATAAAAAAAGTTGGTTGACAGCTGCCACGATTTCAGAGGATTTGCTCATCTGAAATTAAGGGGCCAGTCCACTTTGGAGCCACGAAAAAAGGCTATGTTCGTGATTTTTTTTGAGGATTTTATAACAGATATGAATATAAAAGTTGTTGGGCTTGATAAATAGTCTTGAAATACATCAAAAAAATTTTTAATCCATTTTAATTCATTTTTAAGTTCAAAAACTATAGTTTGACGTAACGCCTCAAAAATAGGTGGGCTAGGTAGCTCCATCACAACTCGGCAACGGCTTGTCTGCAACAAAAAATCAAAGTTCATTAGATTCAGAATGACACCAGCGACAAAATGACCCTCGGATATACGGTTTTATCAGAAAATAAAAAAATGGCCGATGTAAAACGAAAAAGTAATTAAAGAAATGCATTTTTTTCGCAGTTTTTCGCAAAAAAAGAGTAAAAATCAAAATTTTAAAACCATCGAGGGTCATCTTGTTGCGAATCATGTTTACAATATGTGGTTCAAATTTCAAGGCAATCGGTTTATTAGTTTTAGAGATACGATGGAGCTAGATTTTAAAAACGTTGTTTCGAGAAAAACGCGTTTGAAGTTTATACTATGAAAAACTCTTACCAAAACTGAATCGGCAATACCTGCACCGTGCAAAATCCCTTCTGATTGCTCATCATCGTCGATTTCTTCAAGTCTTGCTTGCTTTCGATGTCGTAAAATTTTCAAAGTGGACTGGCCCCTTAAGAAAAAAATCGGATGGCATTTTAATTTGGTGACCTGAAGCTATCGCTGGAACGAGAGTAAAGTAAAAATATCGAAAATTGAATTTTTGGCACGGTTTTAAGAGTTGAGTTCCAAATTTCGTCATTTTTTTCGACTTTTTCAGCTTAAAAATAAACTATGGCAGACATCAGAAATATTCTAGCTCGAGTAAGAACGTTAGATGTGCTGACTATACCATAAAAATTTCAGCGAAATCCGTTTAATAGTTTCTGAGATATTATGAAAGCCAATTTAAACATACAGTTGTGAGAAAAACGCGTTTTAAAGTTTAATTACGATTTACACAAAGAAAATGTTGACACCATTAGTATGCTATGCCGGCTCCATATAACACGCACACATTTTTCTGCTATTTGTTCAAACATTTTGTTTTTATTTTTTGGACCTGTCACATGGAATAACCACCTTAAGGCCTTATACCTTTGAAAACGGAAAATGTATTTATCTTTTATTTTTGTTGTCTTAAATGATGTATGAACATCTCAAGATTGAAATGGTGCGAAGAAAAATGATTCTAAAACTTTAAGAGTTTTTCTTAAAACCATGTTTAGAACATCGGGCGGACTCGAACCACCTGAAATTCTCAACTGATTGACTTCAAATTCCAACTGTAGCTTCTTAGATAGATTTTCTGCCGAAGTACACACGGTTTTTACGAAAGACTAAAAATTACGGTTTTTATAAACACACTAAAGCCGTTTCTTCAGTCGAAAATGCAATTTTTTCCATATGATCCCAAATTTGAAGAAATTCAATATTTTGTAATAATTTTTGTAATAATGGCCTTCACTAGAAAAATTGATGTAGATTACGAAAAAAAAAAAAACGTTTTTTTGTCTAAGTGCTCATGTGCGTCTCCAACGAGACCGCCGGTGGAGGGCCTCAAAAAGGCCCTCTTTTGCTATCGGCCACTAAGCCGCTATTTTGTATTTTTTTGGAAAATAAAAAATTGTTCTGAGTACCTGACGATATGCAAAATCAACCCTTCTACCCTCGTTTTAATCGCTTCGTTGGTATGTTGTAAAAAAAATCCCAAGAAAAACCCTATTTTCCAACTCACTTTTCAAAAGAAAACTCTCCGAAAAAAAAATTCTCCCAAAACGATATTTAAAATGCATTCTTCGATCATTGATTCAACGCTGTGCTATTTGCTTTTGACAGCTCTATAGGGAGCCTGGACAAAGGACGAAAGAAGAGTAATGTTGGAGTTAGGACACAAAAATCGTTTCGGGGTCGATTTTCACGCGTTTTGATCATTTCTCTCGTCGCCATGGTGGCATTTCTCGTTTTCCACCCTCCCTCTCTCACACTCTCACCCCAACGTACTTTCGAATTTTCCGTGTTGTCGATTTAGGTGTAGCCCCACACATCGTTTTGCGTGATCGAATGGATCCTGACGGGTCTTTATGACCAACGAGAGAGCACTATGTATACATACGTATGCAACTGCACAGTGGCGTAGCAAGGACTTTCGGGGCCTAAGGCGGAACGTGAAAATAATGCCCCAATTTTTACCGTGCCATGAAAAATTTCAACACAGCAAATGGCGTGACATTTATTGACCAACTAAAATCTGCATTTTGACATAGGCTATGCCAACAGGATGAAGTTAAGAATGTTTACAAAACTATCGTATGTTTCTGACTTGCAAAGTCGTTGATCACTCGCTCGAAGTCATTTGAGTCAGTCAGATCTCGTTCAATTGACAAAATCGCCAAATTGTTCAATTTAGAATGACCCATCGTTCACCGTGGATAATTCTTTATGAGTTTCAACTTGGAGAAACTTCTCTCGCAAGTTACGACGCTGATGGCCACGGTAAGGAAGATTTGTCGCACTTGTAGTTCATTTGTGACCAACAATGTTCGGGACTGAATCAGCTAGGCTGAACTCTTGAATAAAGCGCAGAAGCTGTAAGGGTCCTTCCATCTTCAGTGATTCAAGAAGTTCAGGTTTTGGAGAAGTTTCAATGACTGTAAGGGGTCTTCTCACTTGAAACGCTAAAAAAGGCTATTTTTATGATTTTTTTCAATAGGTTTATATTAATGATGTTGATGTAAAAGTCGTCGCACTTAATAAATACACTTGCGAAATACATTTTTAATAAATGTTATTTATTTAAGTCATTATTTATAGCCGAAAATGGTAGTTAAACAAAATGTCCTAAAAAAGTTGTAGGTCTGCGCTATTGATGAAATCTCGGAGATGGGTCATCCGAAACAAAAAAATCAAACGGTTTTAGATTCGGCATGCTAATGGCTATAGCGCAAATCATGCCATTTTTTATATATGCAAACATAACAAAATGGCGGACATTTTTCGAAAAAAACAAAAAAACGTGTTTTTGTCACCGTTTTTGGCAAAAAAATAGTTAATATCGTTTTTGGCAAATAAATAGTAAAAATAGTTGTTGCGAGAAAAACGCGTTTAAAGTTTGTTTGGGTTACATAAATACATCAAAAACATTTTTTTAAATGTATTCCAAAAGTGTATTTAATAAGTCTAACAACTTTTATATCAATATCTATAATATAAACCTATCAAAAAAATCATGAAAATAGCCTTTTTTTAGCGTCTAAAGTGAGAAGACCCCTTAATCAACCTTTTGCGTTCCAGCAGAAACTTATCCTTGCCGTTGTCATCAGCATCCAGCTTGCTTGAATCGATGCTGATTCTGAGGTCCGAAAGATTCCTTGAACCCAAACAAACCCAAACAAACCCAAACAAAGTTTTGATCATCGTGCTCATCCGTTACCGAATCATTACTCAACCGCCGTTCATTTCAAATGGAACGTTGCTGTAATATGGACGATGTCGCCACCAATGGCCTTTCCGCGCGCTTTTTCAACTTCGACCATTACTCTATGGTTACTTGAAATTCTAACCATAGTGTCAATTATGAAAATTGAGCTACCTGGCCCTTTTATTAGATTTAAGGGGTAAGGCCACAGTAGAATTAAAAAAAATCGATTTTTTTACAATTAGTATAATTAGTATTTAGTATTAGTAAATTAGTATAATTAATATTAGTATAATTAGTAATTAGTAAAATTAGTATAATTAGTAAAAAATTGTGGGTGCTAAATGTCACGCCGCGGAGCGCCTAAAAAAAAGATAACAAAATAAAATATTAGTAGTCGGCAATTTTGTACATCGAAAAAAAAAAATATATTTTCTAACAGCTCGATATTCATACTAAATAGATGTGTAATTAATTTTATGAGTGAATCACTTTTTATACGAAAAAAAAATTTGTTGAATTCGCACACAATTTTATACCTGTTACTATGGCCTAACCCTTTAAAAGCTATTCACAATGATTTGTGGGCAAAAATGTTTAATTCACCAAAATATGCGATAATACTGTAATTTTTTTTTCAAACATTTTTTTTGCCCTCTGATTTTGGTGCCCCAAGTGGGCCACCCCAGTCGCCACACCCTTGCTACGCCGCTGCAACTGCATGAATATCCGACGGGCGTCTATCTAGTGTGAAGGGTCATTTTCAGCAATGACGACAACGACATCAGAGAGCCCCCTCATCTCTGAACACCCACCCCTTTATTTATACACGCGTGTACGTATTCTCCCAACGAGCGACCTCGTATGGTGATACGAGTTCGATAACCCAGATAAACGTACGAGGTTATCGGGGCACAGAGGCTATAGATGCACACACAAGAGAAACGGTCGGCAAACGGGGATTTGCGAGGTCGCCACATAAAACTTCGTATAAAACTCCGGTACAACTAAATCCCCTTAAAACTCGCGTGAAGATTTTTTTTAACGCATGCCTCGTTATATCAACTGCACGTCAGTGCAGTCGTCGAGTTATTTCACAAGTACGAAAGGGTTGACCAAACTCAACGAAATCATTACTTTCAGTTATGAAATTAAAGTTAAGGGATTACATCTACCTAGAGGCCGGAAAAAACGGCCAAATTCCGAATTCTTTTTTCGGAAAAAGGTTGGTGAAAAAGAAACGCATTTTTTAACACAAAATGTTGAGAGTCTTAAAAAAATCACCGAAAAATACAGAAAAACAACAAAATGTGGCCGCCGGTGAAGACACTTTTTTCGCGACGGTTGGCGGTGGACGCTCTCCAGCTTAAGGGGGGAAACCAGTTTGGGAGTGAGTTTTTTAAGTGATTTTCATGATTTTGTGTACAAGGAATGAATTAGTAGCATTTATTCAAACTTTGGGAATATTTTGTACATATTTTCAAACAAATGTATCAATTTTTTCGATGCATTTCCTCTGAAAATATGGAATATATGACCTGCCGCCCGTCGATGGTCGCCATTCGATTTTGCTGTTTGTGTGCACTCTGGAGCCCACAGTTTTCATCGGAAATCAATACGGTTTGAAGATTACTTCAAGAATATGTTTTCCTTCTATATGAACCTCACTCTAACCGAAAAATTGAAAATTGCATTTTCAGAGGTGTTTAAAACAAAGGGTATCATTTTTGCGATTATTTTATAACCTTTTTTGTTATAAAAAAATATACTTCAAACAATGATATAATCCCAAACTTAGGTTCATATGGAGCGTAATGATATAAAGAAACTAACTATCACTTTATAAAATTCTAGGTTAGAAACTTTTTGAGCTTGAGTGTACAAAAATTGAAAAAAGTCGTTTCGAGAAAAACGCGTTTGGGAAAAGAATGACCGAGGACGAAAATTTCAAGGCACTAATGAATTATTCATACTACTTTGGGAACATATTTTTGAATCGTTTTACTAACAATTTATGGAATAAAAAAAAACGATTTTTTTGGTCATCTCAACTGGTTTCCCGCCATAAACGGTCCACCTGAAATCTAAAAACCAAACGGGTTAATCAAGTTTACAATAAATACGAGTTGTTGATGATCGCCGATTTTTACAACAATTTTTTTTATCAAAGTGGCGACTAATTGACGATCGAGCGTACAAAATTTAAGAAAAAAACACTTGTAATTTTTACGTAACTATTGAAAAATGAAGATCGATTAAAAAAAAGGATATCGTCAACTACCTTTAAATGTTTCCCATCGTATTTCCTGTAAATTTGGAAACAATCCATCAAGTGGTTAAAATATCATGGCCACCGACTTTGAAAACAGTATCATTTTCCGGTGGCCATGTTTTTGTTGTTTCTCCGTATTTTTTTGGTCATTTTTTAAAAGGCTTTCAATATATATATATATTTTTGTTTAAAAAAAATCGTTTCTTTTTCACAAACCGTTGCCCAGAAAAAAATCGGAATTTGGCTATTATTTTCGGGTCTCGAGGTAGATGTTGCCCCTTAACACGATAAAGCTGTAACTAATTGTATACAAATTGGAGGGATAACCAATTGGATATCAATGGGAAGGGCTTCAACGCTGGAGGCTATCCATCAAAATATCAAGCTGTCTGTATAAGAATGGAAGCAAAAATCAAGATAGTCGTTCGTGTCTCTATTTTCGATATGTTCGATGCAGATAAACGGAGGTCATAATTGATAACCTCTCCATAAAGTTTATATCGCAATATTTTGATGATCCGAGCCTTTCCCTTTTGACCCAATAAAATCTCGAATAACGGAACCTTCGTGTTTCGATGTGAAAATATTTTTTAATTGGCAAATATCAGAGTGTTTGACAATGGCGAAAAAAACGAACATTGAAAGTAGACAGCCTGTCAAAAACTGTGCGAAGAGCTCTTGCGTACTCTGCATCGAAATTGTAGTACCTACCACTGATCCGCTCGAAGGAAAAAGAGGGAGCGAGCGCGTTTGCACGAGGAAAACGAGAGGGGATCATTTCATCGCATTTACAGCTATCAAATCGAGCACCAACCCGAGCCTAGTAACTCTCTTCCCGCGATTCTTCCCATCCGTGAATTAACATACACGTTACGAACACGTAGAACGCTGAAGAGCATTGAAACCGACAACCCAAAACCGCTGTTATACATGCGTAAATCACCCAATAGTTCTTCATTAAACGAAAATCGATAAAACGCGCACTTACCAACAATTCGTTTCAATAGGAAAACGCTGTCGACCGTTTTCCAAAATGACTTATTCATTTGTTTTATTTACATTGAAGAATTAGGTTTACATTTTACGTTCGTTCGTAGTGCAGGGGTGATTGAGCAATGAATTTAAGCGGTCTTCTCACTTTAGACGCTAAAAAGGCTATTTTCATGAATTTTTTTTGATAGGTTTATATTATAGATATTGATGCAAAACTTCTTACACTTGTTAATAAATATTTTCGAATACTTTTTGTTAATTGATACTTGTATTTATAAATTTATACTTGTTTTTTTTTATTGGTTTTTTCCTTAGGTACACGCTTGTCGCGTTTGTTACCTATTCTTTCCCATCACTATGACCGTTCTTTCCTCTACTGTTTTACTCCTTTTCTTCTCCATCTTTCCCCTGTTCCCCCCTCTTGCGGCCGCAGCCGACTTCCCCTCTGTATTATATTCATCATGACATTTCTGTCATGGGTATAGGGAAACTGCGGAAAACCTATACCAATAACAGCCGGTCATCGAGTTCGCCCCCCCAGTCGTGGAACTAGTCTTATATCGCCGCGAAATGCCGAAGAAAAACATTTCACGACGAAATGTACGCGACTGGGATTCGAACCCGCGACCTCCCGGTCCGCTGGTTTAGTGGCGAGCACGCTAACCACTAGACCATCGCACCGGTTCAATTTATACTTGTTAATAAATACACTTTCGAAACACATTAATTTTTTTTTGGGGATTTATTTAACCCAAACATCCCTTCAACGCGTTTTTCTCGAAACGACGTTTTTCGACGGCTTGTTGATAAAATCTTCGAAACAACGGAACTGATCCTCATGAAAGTTTAACCACATATTCTTTACAACTATAGCTGTAGCGCATATCAAGGATTTTTTTTAATTTTGACATTTACTATTTTTTTTGCCAAAAACGGTGAAAGAAAACACGTTTTTTTTATTTTTGTTTTTCTAGAAATGTCCGCCATTTTGTTATTTTTGCATATATCAAAAATCGTATGATACGTGCTATAGCCATTAACACACTGAATCTAAAACCGTTTGATTTTTTGACTTGGATGATCTATCTCCGCGATTTCATCAACAGCGACAAACCTACAATTTTTTAGGACATTTTTTTAACTACCATTTTCGTCTATAAATAGTGACTTAAGAAATAATTTTTTTTTCAAATGTATTTCGAAAGCCTAACAACTTTTATGTCAATATTTATAATATAAACCTATCACAATAATGCATGGAAATAGCCTTTTTAGCGTCTAAAGTGAGAAGACCTCTTAAGGCCAATCTAAAGGCAAAAAAGGGCATATTTTGTGATTTTTTTTCACCGAAACCATAAAATAAATCGAAATTACAAAATAGGGGTTTTATTATTATACACGTAATTGACTATACAAAATTATTTTTTCACAGCGATACATGTCAAAATGGCGACTGTGCAGTATTTTTCCGATGACGCCTTTATTTCTGGAAGGTCAACGGCCGGACCAACAGCTCCTATAATTTTTTAGTTATGATGAGACACTAAAGTTTTTTGCGATTAAATATAAGAATAGCTATAGAAGTACGTAGGATTTTTTTGATATATTGTTTTTGTCAAAACGGCGCATTTCTAAAACAAAAAGTATAAAATGCCATGAGAAAATCGTCAGAAAATTGTTTATAAAAAAGGAACTATGCACTATAATAAAAAATCCCACGTAGTGCCCTAGAAAATGTAATTCTAAATATACAGTTAAAATTTCAAGTGAATCGGTTGAAATTTGTTTGAGTTATGAGTCCGGCGTACTTGAAAAATGTAGTTTTGAGATAAACGCGTTTAAAGTTAGTAGAAAGTCACGCCACGAATAATGTTTTAATACCTTTAATCTGCGATGCCTGCGGACGAATTCGAAAATCGAGTATTTAGAGATTTTCCACACCCATAATCTTTTGGAATATAATTTTATAGGTACTAAGGTACCTTTTTAACAAAAAAATCGATTTACGGAAAATCCTAGCGTTTCCTTAATACTGCTCGTCGAATCTCAGGTGTCAATTTCACATTTTGGAGACAATAGACGATATGCAGGATATGAAAAATGCATGTTTCGCAGAGTTTGGTGCATATCGCTCATCCACGAGAAAACTGTCATAGCACCAAAATGCTGTTTTGAGAAAACGCATTTTTATTTGTTTTTTCACATTCAGGGGGCCACTGTGACATCAATATTTATCTAAATTAGCCTGTAAGGATGTCATTTATTGTCAAATTTATTAACCTTTTTGAGAATTATTGAGGGGAGATATGCACCTAGGAGCCGGAAAAAAGGTGATTTTTGTGAATTTTTTCAAGGAAAACTATTTGAAATTTCGGATTGGGGTTTTAATTATCTAAAAGTATATACATTCAAAAACATGTTTAATTTTCTTTATTTAAAAATATCAAAAATATACAAGAATATTGTATGATCCTTGGACTGTCGTAAAAAATCTGCGTATACGGTACCCACTGGCGTATCTTCAAAAATCATCTGAAAAAAAAAACCAAAAAGATTATTAAATTAGATACTATAATCTAGTACTTGTCATAGCCGATTTTGAAAATATCGATTTATGACAAAATGGCGGACGTTTGAACATAAATAGTGATTTTTGGGCCAAAAATTAGTTATTATTTTGCCTATAAAACAAAAACTAAGTAACGGAAAAAAATCCTATGACAAGTACTAGATAATGGTGTATGGAATAACCACAAAACACCTCAAGGCAATCGGTTCATTTGTTTTCGAGAAATTTTGGGTACCGATTTGAAAAACGTGGTTTTGAGAAAAACGCGTTTGAAAATTTGGGAATGAATAAATCATGAAATTTGTCAACTTACATGGAATCATCGATACCAGGCACATAGTGTGGGTCTTCTACGGTCGACGGAATGTTCATAGCTTCTAAATCGATTTTTTCGACCATCTAGGTGTATATCTCTCCTTAATATCACGTAGCCAATCTCGAAACACGATTTTTGTGTTATGACAGTTTTTGTTAGAGGATGAGCGATATGATAGATTTTTAAAGATAAAAAGTATTGAATCTCGATGCTAACGATAGGAGTGGATTGGACGATGAGAAAAGTACCTCCGCACTCCGATAGTGCAGGCAAGTAGGTGTCAGCAAAAAGGTGGAAAGGGTGCTGAGTAAAGGTCTTGCGAGAGCTGCCTGTACATATATTCCATTATAGAACTGCGTGAATAAAAAATCACTTTGGGAATTTCTTAAAAGCACGTCCGGTGGGCGTCTTATTGCCGATAAAAACGTGAGACTACAGGACGGCCCTTTTTGTTAGACATAAATAAAATGTCCTCTCTTTCTCTCCGCGTTTCTCTCTATCGGCTTGCTACGTATCTGGTAAACTTATTTACGTTCGAGTAAGCCGTAAAAAAAACGGCGCTTAAGATACTGAAATACAAACAGTCTTTCAACGACTCTTTCCACTTTTGTTATCAAAGCTCTTTGGGCTTCGGTCTCTCGTGCCCTTGTATTCTTCCGCTTTTTTCCCGTACCATCTGTTCAACCTTTAACATCTTTGCGCTTCTTTCCCTTTATTCGATCCCTTTTTAGGCCTGCTTTTATGTTATTGGCCCTTTTTTGCACGCAGTCTCGTCTTATCATTCTTTTCTCCCTACCCTTGATCCTCCCTCCAGGGACATGTACTTCTCCGACGAGAAAGTCCGAGCAGGGGATCTTTTGGCCTTTCATTTCCGGTAACCTTAATTCCGTCCTGATGATCAGACGTTCGTACAGCTTCTTTGCCCGTAAAACTCCTAATGGCTGTTGCACTTGTGCCACCGGGAACTCCCGTACGTGCAATGTTCAAGCTTTTCGATAGCCTAATTAAGGAAAAATTGGCTCGAGCACGGTTAATTAAAAATCGAGCCATTCGACGGAATCGATAGAATATACTGTCGCATTTATAGGCAATTAAGGGGAGGGGGGGGACTTAAGGCGAGAACAAAATTGCTGATTTTCATGATTTTTCTTTAAGGGAAGATTCTTTCACGATTTTTGAAACTCAGGGTATGTTTTTTTTACTACTTTTGGCTGTTAGGTGGTATTTTCTTTCGTGAATCATTAAAAGTGGGGGAGGTATGGCACGGTCTTTCAAACGTCGGCGAAATTAATCTGAAAAATAACCAATGAAGATATTTCTTTCATTACCACTCATACGCAGAATACGAACTAAGGAAAACTGAGAAATGTTGAAAATCGATGAAATGGTACGCTTTGAAACAAAAAGATTGAATTCTCTGAAAGAAATTGGCTACATCCCAAATAGGGTTTTACAATCGGCACAGTAATGGCCCACGACTGGTTGCCAGAGAACAAACGATGGCGCGGTAATGGCTATACAAACGGGCCAGATCCGCACCATGCATGGTTGGTAATGGTAAACCAGGAATGGCTGCTAAGACTGGGCCAACTATCATACGCCCATATTGGCCCAGCAACGGCTGCCGCATCTTCTGCCGGGAATGAAAAACAAAAAATTGACAAATTATGAATATAAAAATTCTAGTAGTATCTTTTTTGTTTTCTTATGCTTTACTTATGTCCATGTACATAGAATAATTGCATTAAAAACAGTTTCTGCATTGTTCAAATTTTTACCTTTCATCGGGATCGAACCTGCGCCTTTCGTTCTAGTGTCGAGCGCCCTACCCACTTAGCCATTTTAACACTTACAGAACCCATCGTTTGTTCGTTCCTTACTTTTATGCCGATAATTTTATTCGTGACATTAAAGTTTACCGACCGTTTTTTGGTCCATTTAGGCTGTAAAAATAACTCGCTCGTTTTGGGTGAAGTTCCGAAAAGCATACTCCTCTGATCGAGCTGAAATTTTGCACCGAACTTCCTCTCATTATCCTAAGAGAAACCGTTAACGGATTTTTGACGACTAGCAATAGTTTTCCATACATCGCATTGTAAAGTTTATTATTTCACGCCATACGAGTATATCTATATACCCCATAGATACCCCCCACTCCTCCGGCCGCGCTGCTTCCTGGCAAACAGTGCTCGCCCGTATGTGCATATCACTTGCCATGTGGGATGGCTTTGTTTGGATTTATTTAATATAGTAGAAGCGCAGTACAATAAATAACTTTCAATATCCGATATATCGAAAACTATTGCTAGTCGCCAATATCCTTTTAAAGGTTCTCTTAAAATATTGAAAAGAAGGTCGGTGCAAAATTTCAGCTTCATCAATAGGATATGCTTTTCGAAACCTTATCCCTTGTTTTTACGTGTTACAGTTTAACGACCTGCATTTGCAAAACGCCCAAAAACAAACCATCAATGGGTGGAATAGATCTGGCAAGCCGTTCATCCGCCTACGATACCCCAATGCTGATCGCCATATTATCGGTGCGATGGTATTGGCCCACCAATGGCTGGCATAGATCTGGCAAGCCGTTCATCTGCCTACGATA
This sequence comes from Ophion slaviceki, assembly GCA_944452715.1. NCBI lineage: Eukaryota > Metazoa > Arthropoda > Insecta > Hymenoptera > Ichneumonidae > Ophion > Ophion slaviceki. The sequence continues at coordinate 20,161,042 of OX101789.1, forward strand.
CCCCAATGCTGATCGCCATATTATCGGTGCGATAGTATTGGCCCACGAATGGCTGGCATAGATCTGGCAAGCCGTTCATCCGCCTACAGTACCCCAATGCTGGTCGACGAATTATTGGCCGATTATCAGCAAACCGTTTAATGGCTGAATGCTGGCATTTTTGTTACGACAGGCGACCCTATATGGGATCTTGCAATAAGAAATACTTTGCTTTTTAATTTTCACAAACATTTAGGTTCATGTTTTAGATAATAAGGTTAGCAAGATTTGTACCAAATTTCATCGGAATCGGTCGCTTAGTTTTTTAGCTATCCGTCACGCTAGTTTTAAAAATGTAGTTTAGAAGACTGCGCCATATTTCCGCTATTTTTAAAGATCAATAAAAAGCAATACCATGCAACAACCAAAAGTAGCAATAAAACATACCCTAAGTCTGAAAAATGATGAAGACATCTTCCCTTTCAAACAAAATCAAGAAAATCAGCAAATTTTTTCCTCGTCTAAAGGTATCTCCCCCCTTGAGGTATTAATTTCACAAAAGGGCCGTATTTTGTGGGGGCATGAGGAGGGCCCTTCTCAATCATTGGCGAATTAGAGTGGCGCTTGGTAAAAATAAGGCTCTTCCAATTATTATACCCAACGATAAACTGGAATAAGCCGAATGGCGCAATTTTAGTAGATTTAAGGGGAGATATACACCTAGGAGCCGGAAAAAAGATCATTGTTGTGATTTTTTTCAAGGAAAACTATTTGAAAATTCGGATTGGGGTTTTAATTATCTAAAAGTATATACATTTAAAAATATGTTTAATTTTCTTTATTTAAAAATAGCAAAAATATACAAGGATATTGTATGATCCTTGGAGCGTCGTAAAAAAATCTGCGTATACGGTACCCACTGGCGTGTCTTTAAAAATCATCTGAAAAAAAACCAAAAAGATTATTAAATTAGATACCATAATCTAGTACTTGTCATAGCCGATTTTGAAAATATCGATTTATGCCAAAATGGCGGACGTTTGAACGTAAATAGTGATTTTTGGGCCAAAAATTAGTTATTGTTTTGCCTATAAAACAAAAACTAAGTAACGGAAAAAAATCCTATGACAAGTACTAGATAATGGTATATAAAATAACCACAAAAAACCTCGAGGCAATCAGTTCATTGGTTTTCGAGAAATTTTGGGTATCGATTTGAAACACGTGGTTTTGAAAAAAACGCGTTTGAAAATTTGGGAATGAATAAATCATGACATTTGTCAATTTACATGGAATCATCGATACCAGGCTCATTGTGTAGGTCTTCTACGGTCAACGGAATGTTCATAGCTTCTAAATCCTCGACCTCGACCATCATTTTCCATTTTTACATTTTTACATTGTCTTTGAAAAGTTATGGCTACGAAAATTCTTCTGCTATTCACATTTTTTAAGATTTTATCATTGATGTTTTCTTCAAACCTTCTTCAAACTTCAAAATCGTTGAAACCCTTTTTGTATTGTCGTTACGGAAACTTTCAAATTTTGTACACGCGTGAGCAGTTTATATCAAGCATCTAGAGTTATTGAGTGTATAAATTATTAGATAGAAATGTGACCAGCGTATCATCTTCATAAAGTGCCGTATAAATGAGGCGATATTTGGAGTCGTATTTTCTCGTGAAAAGTTCGGTAACTGCGTTCGAAATTTTACCAGTCTATTGGGATATATTTTTACTTAATTATGGACGAAAATCAGTTAATTGTTAAATATTTGCGTTCGTAAAAGGAATATCTCAAACAAGGTTACAGTGATAGTGGTATAACTAACTTTAATTATCATGAAGTATTGCGACCCTGTTTTGTCTGCTGACAAAATTGTTCGACATAATGGACGAAAAAACGCTTTCATGGACAGTGTTTCGATTTTATTTGCACAGAAGTGTAAATATCCTTTTCCCTAAACGATTTATTATTATCGTTGTGAATGATCACAATCTAGAGTAGTCACTCAACCTAAAATCCTTTTCCAAGGAACAAACATCAAGTAGAATTGGAATATAATTTTGATGCAAACTACGTATTTTCCAGTTAGTATTATAGGTCATTGTCTACTCTTTTTGAGTTGTCTTCTCACTTTAGACGCTAAAAAAGGCTATTTTCATGATTTTTTTAAATAGGTCTATATTATAGAATTGATATAAAAATTGTTACACATAATAAATACACTTTCGAAATACATTTTTTTTATGTCTTTATTTAATCAACTCACTATTCAAAGACGAAAATGGTAGTTAAAAAAATTTCCTACAAAAAATGTAGGTCTGCGCTGTTGATGAAATCTCGGAGATGGATCGTCCGAAACAAAAAAAATCAAACGGTTTTAGATTCATTATGTTAATGGCTATAGCGCATATCATGCAATTTTTGATATATGCAAAAATAACAAAATGGCGGACATTTTTCGAAAAAAACGTGTTTTTTTCACCGTTTTTGGCAAAACAAAATAGTGAATATCAAAATTTGAAAAAAATTCTTGATATGCCCTATAGCTATAGTTGTTAAGAATATGTGATTAAAATTTCATAAGGATCGGTTCAGTAGGTTCGAAGATTTTATCAACAAGCCGTCGAAAAAAATTGTTTCGAGAAAAACGCGTTTAAAGTTTGTTTGAGTTACGTAATACATAGCAAATTTTAAAAATGTATTTCGAAAGTGTATTTATTAAGTGTAACAACTTTTACATGAATATCCATAATATAAACGTTTCAAAAAAATTCATGAAAAAAGCCTTTTTTGGCGTCTAAAGTGAGAAGACCCCTAAAATACAGTCACGATATATATCTTTACAAAGATTGTCGTACGAGATTTGAAAACATTCCAGTGAGTGGTTGAAACAACGTTGACGACATGGAATTATCCAAGTTTCTACGAGTTCCGCGCATCTATTATTTATTCTAATTACACCCCAACCGTGAGTGCAATCAAAGTGTATCACAACGTAATAACGTCGAACGAGAATAGAGAGTACCTGTTGCGTTAAAGTTTTATTCCAGGGATGATAAATCGTCAGGTCTGTATGGTTCACGTTCGAACTTCGGGAAATTGATTCAGCCCACACTTAGGCGGGTAATTCTTGAGACACGCGCGTCTTGAAATTCAATCAATTTCCGTATATTGATTCGGAAGAGAACCTCGTTGAAACTTCATTCGGTACTGCCATTCCCCATAAGTCCACTGATTCAGAGCTGCGTTTATTGGTAGAGATTTGCGTCGCATTTTCTCTGGAAAATAGCAGTCCGCCCGAGATATTACAATTTGCCAATGAGAATCCTTGATCGTTCCATTGGGATGGCAAGTCGAAGCAGAATGAATGCATATTCAGACGTATATAGAGGAAACTGGAGGAAATTACAAGTTTCTGTGTGGTGCTTGGTATGAGACAGGCTGCTGTTTAGCTTGTATACAGGGTGTTTGGCTCATGGACCAACACATTTTTTTTCGAGGATTGGAGCAGTCATTTCACCTTTGGACCCTCTGTCCTAAGTGTCACGGTAATTGAGATATGATTATTTTTTTTCGTTTTTTTTTCCAATACCCGAAATTTCGCCTTTAACCGGTTAGACCTAATTCGCGGCCGGAAAAAAGAGGTGTTTTCGTGAATTTTTTTCGGGAAATCGGTGCAGGTTTTTAACTTTTTTTTCATTGTATTGTAGGCGTCATTTCAAGGATCGTTGACAATTTTTTTTAGGGAAATATTTATAAACTACGGAGATACAGTAAATTGCACAGACCGATGTGCAAAAAAGGTCCTTCGCAGTGACCACTCCTGCTCGGGGACAAATCATCTGGAATCAAAAAACCAAATGAATTTAGTTTTTGTACCGTATTATCTAGTCTCTAATCGAAGGGTTCAATAAAATAATGATTTTTGAAAAATAGACACCGATCGAAAGTGATCGTCGAAATTTCGGTGAAAAAACACTCTATTTTCCTCGATGTAAAAAAATTATGCATAGAAAAAAAAATCCTACGATTAAGGACTGCCTTTTGATATACAAAAAATGTCTGTGAAATTTGGAGCAGATCGGTTTAGTTGTTTTTGGGATATTTTGGTCACTGATTCTGAAATAGTCAAGCCGAGAAAAACGCGTTTAAAGTTTTACGTCGGGTACATACGTAGATAAAAACGCTCATAACTCCCCCAATTTCCAACAAACCAACTTAAAATTTTCAGAGAATATTTTTGAAAGGTTATATTATAAGAATCCGTCGAAAACGAAAAATCGATTTTTTCAAAAATTCCAAATAGGTGTAACCCTTTAAATCATCACAACTTTTTTACTTGTGGTTGTAATAGAACAAAATAACTTTGTTGTATTCTCCAATATATTTTTATTATAAATAAACCATTATTTGGTACAATTGGTTTCAAGAAAGTGACTCTTCAGCTTCCAGTTTTAAAAATGTGTAAATGTATCAAAAATTTTAACTCCTAAATTCATAATAAAAAAACTTATCCTCTTTATTTCGACCACATTATGAATGATTTCTATGACGTGTAGCATACCGGTGGTAAGGGCATAAACTAGAGAACTTTTTAAAATAAAGCTAAGTTCAAAATAGCTTGTAGTTTTTTTTTATAATGATTTGAGAAGTTGATATTTTTCATACTTTTACGAATTTTTAACCCTTCGAGTGCACACTGGGTCGTTTTGACCCAGTGATTTTTCCGTGTAAGTACGTATTTTTCAACTTATGCCCCACTTTGAACGAATACATTTAATTTTCGTTTTCGTCAAAAAATAACTTTAGAGCCATAAAATATGGATATTTTACTACAAAAAACGTCTCTACAAAAAAAGCAAAAAATGCATATTTACCGGAATACAACGATTTGAAAAATGCCGTGGGTCAGATTGACCCAAGGTGCACTTGTAGGTTGGCGGCGGAGGTGTGCACTCGAAGGGTTGAGACTTCGGAAGCTCATGAGTCATTTTCTTGAAACCAATTCTATCAAATAATGATTTATTTATAATAAACGTACATTGCAGAATGTAACAAAAGTGATTTGGTGCTATTACATGGTCCATGTGCTAAACACCCTGTATATTTTGGGACAGTAATTAAGGAGCAGGCGAATAAAACCGGAAGTGTCGACACTATGTGGACAAAACATTTTTCTTTTCGTGCCTAAAAATGGCAGTTTTTAACAATTTTTGAGGTTTTTAGAGCCGGAATTGATTCAAAATATTTCGGGAGCTAATGAATGCGTGCTCGAAGACGAAAACGAAAAATTGACATAATGTTGACAAGTCCGGTTTCGTTCGCCTGCTCCTCAATGAGGTATGTAAAAATATTTGACGACAAATACGGTTGCTCAAATATATTCGATTTTAAAAAAGTGTTGTCGATTGATATTTTTTGCTTCAGGCGTTTCATCTATGTAGTTCACCGAAAAATAAGACTTTTTTGAGACATTTATTGGGGTAGGCTAGGTGTAAGGCCTGGGTTCAGTAAAAGAAACGAAAACCTAGCACTTTTACCATAGAATATGAATTTTTGACTGAAGGTCAATGGTTGCATACTGAAAGTAAGCCCAATAGAATGTTGCCCCTCAACTCGCCCCAACCCTAAGAAGTAAGGGTTGAAAACGTAAAAGTCGCCGTATCTCGATAATTAATAGCCCGATCAAAAAAGGTTCTAAACAAAAGTTGTTTGGAATAATAAAATTCGTATAAAATTATCTGACGTCCAACCCCCTATCTTTGGAAATAGCGGCACAAAAATGATTCGAAAATTGAGGGTTAATGTGTGTGCGAGCGGAGTAGACATATCGCTGCGTCCTTATCTGGATTAGTGGTGCTCTCGTGTTTTTGTGTCGCTATTTTCAAAGATAGGGCATTGGACATCATATAATTTTATACGTATTTTATTTTTCCAAACAACTTTTGTTTGAAATATTTTTGATCGGGCTATTCATTATCGAGACACGGCGATTTTTAAGTTTTCAACCCTTATTTCTTAGGGTTGGGGCGAGTTGAGGGGCAACATTTCATTGGGGTTACTTTCAGTATGCAACCATCTACCTTCAGTCAAAATTCATATTCTATGCTAAAAAGTGCTGGGTTTTCGTCTTTTACTGGAGTATCAGCGGGATGTGACACGAAACTAACGCTACCCCCACTCCACTGCTACTGTGTTGTAGAGTGGGGGGAGGTTCCACATGCTGAATGCCTGTGTTCGCTTAAAAAATGCCCTCACCCCACCGAATTTTAATCTTATTATTCATTTAAAAATTACATTACAACTTATATTACAAATATATTACAAAATTTATATAATAATTATTATACAAACAAACCCAAAACAACCCCAATTTTATACCTCAATGTATCAATATTTTTTGAAAAACAATATAAACCAACTCATATTATTTACATGTATCTGTTTTTTGGTACCTGAAAAGTCTGATTACATTTTCAATGTCATAAAATAGTTGCACTTTGTGTAATATCTGTATACTTTTTGAGAACTCTCAAAAAGCAATCAAAATAACGTTTGGAGGATGTATTCTACATGTGTTGCAGCCTACAAAAAAATGCACGAAAAAAAATACAAAATGGGGGCTCAGTCGTGTACACTAAGAGCGTTTTTTAAATGCACTCTGCGGAAGGACGCGGACCTTTCATGGATGACCACCGAGAAACAAAAAAGAAATTGGGTCAATTACATGAGTTTTGCTGAAGAAGTACACACGATTATTTAAAAAAATATTGTTTTCTTTTCAAAATAGTAGCATCATTTTGAAGAATTCTTTTTTCGCCAAAAAATCGGCCTTATTTTGGTTATAAAATTGAGAACGGTTGTTGAATCGTAAAAATGGTGTGTTCTTCTTAATCGAATCTATCTATCTAGCTAAAGTTAAAATTTCAACCAATTGTATGAAAGCTGGCCGAATTATGCGTTCTCCCGATTTAAAAAACGTGGTTTTGAGAAAAATGTGTTCAAAGTTCCAAAACTGATTTAGGAGCTGCCGTCCATACGACGGTTTTGAAGTTCTCATTTGAATTCGGCGTGTACCCACGGAGGCAATTTGTCAGTAGGTCTTCAGTTGTTAGGTCGTTGTATTTTTTTTTGTGTAACGACTGGAACGACTCCAAATTGCTATTGTCACCGTCTAGGCTGTTTTGTGCGTTTCAAAGCGCTCGGAGGCGCTTCGAAAATGAGCTCGAAATTTATTTTGAATTTTTTTTGCGTAAAATTTATCTCGTATATTACTTTTGTGATATTCAAACATCATTAAGCCATTTAAAAAGAACAGCAGACAATGTTTGTCTACTCAGATATAACGCGTCAATACTCCTGGTACAAATTGATCGGTGCACTAATTTAGAGTACCCAATGAGAATATTCTAATCACCTTGTCGATAGAATATTTTTAGTCCAATTATTTATGTTAAGGGGTCTTTTCACTTTAGACGCTAAAAAGGATATTTTCGTGAATTTTTTTGATAGGTTCACATTATAGATATTGATATAAAAGTTGTTACACTTTATAAATACACGTTCGAAATACACAAAAAAAATGTATGTATTTATGTAACCCAAACAAACTTTAAACGCGTTTTTCTCGAAACAACGTTTTTGGACGGCTTGTTTATAAAATCTTCGAAACTCACGAACCGATCTTTATGAAATTTTAACCACATACTCTTTGTAACTATAGCTATAGCGCATATCAAGAATTTTTTAAATGATGATATTTAATATTTTTTTGCCAAAACGGTAAAAAAACACGGTTTTGTTTTATTTCCGCCATTTTGTTGTTGTTGCATATATCAAAAATCACATGCTATGCGCTATAGGCATTAACATATTGAATCTAAAACCGTTTGATTTTTTTTGTTTCGGATGATGCATCTCCGAGATTTCATCAACAGCGCACAACCACAATTTTTTTAGGACATTGTTTTAACTACCATTTTTGTCTATAAATAGTGACTTAAATAAATATATATTTTTAAATGTATTTCGTAAGTGTATTTATTAAGTCTAACTTTTATATCAACATCGATCATATATAATAGTATAAACCTATCAAAAAAAAGCATGAAAATAGTCTTTTTTGGGTAGAAGGTAGAACTTTAAGGTAGAACGAGCGCAAGCTCTTGATGCCTATAGATTTTCTTCAAATTTTAACCACGCATTGTTCATATTATTATGCATGTTTGAGTGAAATTTTAGAACAGTCGACTATTTCGATTGGGATATAATGGGTTTCAAAATAGCAACTTTTAACACTGCAGGGTCTGCATTGAAATTTAGACAGAATAATTTTCCATAAAAAATATTTGTCCCCTATAATAAGAACACATATGGCAACACCGCATCGTTCCACGTATCCAATGACGTAAGTTTGCGCGGGATATTCAAAATAATACCGCAACACACATTTTATTTTGGAAGTAATTTTTAATCGAACAAAGTTTTTAATTATTTATGAATCAACCAACACTTTTATTTGCTAATGAAGATAACATAAGCAATATAAAATAATAACATTTTTAATGCAAGTATTTTATTTATTATAAAAGTTTATAACTTTAGGAACACCCTGCCATATGTCTTCTTATTATAAGGGACAAATATTTTTAAGGAACATTTTTCTGTCTTTACTGAACGTTTTTCGCAAAACTGAATAGTAAAGGCAATCCAAACTTTTTTTACTCCCCCAAACTAGTTTGCTATCTAAACATCATTTTTTTTTCAAAATTTATAAACGTAATAGTTCGGCATGACGAATTATGTGACCTGACTTTCAATCAATGCAGATCCTGCGTTGTTAAAAATTGCAATTTTAAAACCCATTATCTCCCAATAAAAAATAGTCGACTGTTCTGAAATTCCACTCAAACGTGCAAAATGATATGAACAATGTCTGGTTTAAACTTGAACAAAATCCATAGAAATCAAGAGCGCGCGCTCGTTCTACCTTGAATAGCATAGCGAAATAAGAGTGGATAATAAAAAAGATTATTGAAAAAAAGACCGATGTACAATTGGTAAAAATCAATTAGACGAACCATTTTTTGGACACATTATATAAAGATTAAATGACGAATTCACAAAACCACGAAAACCCAATTCCACGGAACTGGAGACTATGCAAACGTAGGGATTGACGCTAGCGGAAGTAAAAGAATGCTGGAGCGGTAAAATCTCGAGGGGGCGTCAACGTTGGTGCAATGCGAGAAACGGAACGTTCCTGATCCCACACGATGTCTGAGGAATCCTCGGACCCAGAATCCCGGGGATTAGTATCTATTTCCGCGCCCCGATAGTGTCGTACTACCCAGTGTACAGTATATAGATAGATGTACTTTATAGAATGGGAAAGAGAGGTCGGAAGAAGTGGCGTGATAGGATTTGCCGTGAAATGTATGGAAGTAGAATCAGAATGTAGGATGTGTGCAGTACACAGTATATTCTGAAAAAAAGACGAATGCGAGAGAACGATAGGAAGAAAGAGCAAAGTAAACAGGAAAAAATACAGATTTCACGAAATGTTCTCTCCCTCTCGCGCTTGCTCTCCTGGATATACCTGGATTGTAAATTCTCTTCCTTATGCCCGGACGGAAGTGGGATTCACCAAGTATTATTGGATTATTCCGAGGCGGGATTATTCTTATTGGACGGATGCTGCTTCTAGTCCGGGCGTGTTCTCGTGAGAGCACTTCCGGTTCTGGCGACATTCTTCACGTATAGATAAGAAGATAAACTAAGGTGGAGAACATCGAGAAAGGATGAATAGAAAGCTTCTTAAACATTTATAATCGAAGTGAAGATAAATATGAAAATTAACGCTCTCCATTCTGCGCGGTTTGCAAGATAAATTTTAGCGTAAAGTAAATTCTATCGCAATGGAACATTGGAGCATGTCCTCAGAGTTCCGCCGAATAATAGGTCGTTGAATCGGCAATCAAAGTTTCGATTTACCCATAGAAGACACACCTGATCGCGGGGGAAATTCGTTCCATCGTTTGTACCATCGTGATTATGAAATTCCTTTATTTCAAATACCGATTCGAAGAAAACAAATTTTTTGAACATGCACATATTTATAAATGCAAAATGAATGTGTCTTCAGTGTGAACCAACAATATTATAAAATAAATTATTATAATAAAAATTCGAAACTTAAATTTTTTACTCAATTTTCTTTCGGTATTTTATTTTTTATATTTTTTTGTGTCATTGAAATTTTTGTTTCTGTGGTTCACACGATAGGTGATGATACTGAGAATATGTTGTGAAAATTTCAAAGTAATCTGAACCTTCGTTCAGGAGTTGGAACTTTCACAAGGTTCAAAAAAAGTGAATCGTCGAAAAACGGCTTTGAAGTTGGCGGTCGGGTACGCCGCGCGGTATGTGTAATACGCTCTAAATGCTGTAACTTCCAATTTGTAACTTTAAATTTCAATTTTGTAAAGCTTAAAACATTCCTAACCATTCAGGCAAATGGAATAAAAAATATGAAAAAAAATGAAAAGTTTTGGAACTTTTCGCGTATATAAGGCCTTAAATCTTTGAATTCGAAAAAGGATTTTATTCTCACCGTGATTTGATGCAGTGGGAGTCCGAAAAAGATCATAATAGGCTTCGTTATTCTACAATCAAGTTTTCCAGGATTCTTATCGCAAAATTGCAACATAAATTGTAAGGGATAAATTTGAATCTTGTTACGTTTCTTCCTCAAGTATGAGCACTCACAAGGAACATCACTTTGGTGTCCTCCTTCGATTTTGTTGAAATTTTTTTATGTGGAAGAGTATAAAAAAGTAAGAGACACGTATTTTTTTATCGGCGGAAAAACGGTTTTAAGAGGTTAAACGCACACTCAAAAATAGGGGTGTTTTTCGTTTTTCGTCGATAACGTTATCGTTCTCATCTCCAATTTATAGTACATAAAAAAATAAACATTGTTGCAATTTGAAATTTTTTTGAAAAACGAAAAACATCCCCATTTTTAAGGGTGCGTTTCACCCGTTAAAACCGCTTTTCCGTCGATGAAAAAAAATACGTGCTTCTTAGTTTTTGATACTCTTCCACATAAAAAAGTTTCAACAAAATCGGAGGAGGACACTACAGTGATGTTCCTTGTCAGCATTAGAGCTTTCAAATTTCGAAAAAGCTGCTCCTAGGCAAAAAGTACTTGGTTACAACTTGTTGTTTCGTATTCATCCACGTCAATGGCCACCTTGGTGTATTTTGTTTTCCCAATGCCTTCGTATACTTGAAACACTTCAAATCAAACCAAACTGCTAAACCAACCTGCCACTTCGATCGTTACTGCACATGTATCATTTTCGCTCATAGTGTTGTACTACTTTCCACAGGGGTAAGCACGAGATCGCACTCGCTGGTGAAGAGATACACGGGCCTCTATCCAGGTCCATACTTCGATTCGGACAACCCGGAGAACTTCACCGCCCAGCTTGGAACCCACGCTTTCTTGCCTTGTAAAGTGCGCCAACTAGGAAATAAATCGGTGACTATACTATTTTATTTAAAATATGCATATGGAACATTTCACTCCATTTCACCTAGCCCGTGAACCCGGCGATTTTTGGTTTTCCTGATTTTTTTTGTAAAATTGTACCCCATGAAAGGAATATCCACACCAATTTTTGGATTTTTATCTCTTCTCTTTTTGGAGTTATAATTTTCCAAACAATGTCGATATCGGAAGTTTTGGAAACGTTTAAACGCTAATGACTCCTGAACTAATTGAGATATCGACAAATGTCACTATATAATATTTTTTTTCATTTCGAAGCATACTTTCGTTAAAAAATATGAAAAAATTATTAATTATCAACGTCAACGTTTTTTCAACTTCTGAAGTGAAAACGATTTTTTTTAAAGATGATTGCTTTTTTTTATTTATTTTTTAAACATTCTCTAAAATAGAGCGACCTATTCGATGATTTTTAAGACTTGTCTCATCGTGGGCCCATTTTTCCTTCTTTTTTTTCGCATGACTTATATTTTTTTAGAAGATTTTTATCGTGTTAATCTTGAACAATGCTATTAATGATTTTGTGATTTCCAATCCGGCTTCGTCAGACCTGGGACGATTTATTTTTAATTTGTGTATGAGTTAACGAAAAAAAAAATATTTTTAATAAAAAATGATTTTTTTTTCCGTTAAATTCAGCACAAATGAAAAATAAAACGTTTCAAGCCTGACGAAGCCGAATGAAAAATCACAAAATCATTAACAGCATTGTTCAAGACTAACACGATAAAAATCTTTAAAAAAATGAGTCATTCGAAAAAAAATAGAAGAATAAATGGGCCCACGATGAGACTAGTCTTAAAAATCATACAATGAGTCACTTTATTTTAGAGAATTTTTTGAAAAAGATCTACAATGGCAATCATCTTTAAAAAAAATCATCTTCACTTTAGAAGCAAAAAAAACGTTGACATTGATACTTGATCATTTTTCATATTTTTTAACGTAAGCATGCTTCAAAATGAAAAAAATTATATAGTGACATTTGTTGATGTCTCAATTGATCAGGAGTTATCAGCGTTTAAACGTTTCCAAAACTTCCGGAATCGACATTTTTTGGAAAATTACAACGCCTAAAAGAGAAGAGATAAAAATCGGTGTGGATATTCCTTTCATGAGGTACAATTTTACAAAAGAAATCAGTAAAACCAAAAATGGTCGGGGTCACGGGCTAGATGAAATGGCATGGAATGTCCCATACATTTGTACTGGGTGTAGACCGAACGAAGCATCAGAGCATTCTGAAATGTCCATGTTCCGCAACGGCATTATTTCCTCTTTATCGTTGCATTTTGCCGTAGTATTGTGTCTTGTTATTGCATTTATTTTACGGTTCGAGAGTCTCGCAAGAGCTAAAAAGAAAGTAGGGAAAAACTGGCGAGCAAACTTTGATCTCAAGAACAAAACGAAATTGAGCTCAGCAAACACTTAGCATAACACAAATGTACATCCTGGTTGGTATTTTTTAAACTTTCACTGCCCTTCTTGTTGGCCTCTTATGGCTGATCTTTCGTAAGACCTGTGGGAAAATATTTCCTATTGTACTTTCTTCTGCCATGAGAACATTTCCTGGTTACTCAGTGCACAGTACGGTAAAAAAATAACATAGAAATATATACATGTACATATGCATGGCTTCGTATACATGTACATATGTGTACCTACACATGCACACACACATACAGTAGCTACCGACTCTTCTCGATAATAGTGGTTCGGATAAAGTGAGGGGTGCGATAGGCCATATTCTCGTGTCTAAGGGTAGTATTCCGACGGTCAAGGGGTCTTCGAGAGGGAAACTTGAGATAAGAGCGCCAGCCCTTTTCGCGCTCTCATGCCTCAGAACAGAAGCGAAATAAAATACGGGGAAGAGAAACGACGGAAGAAAGTTGAGTGACGAGGTAGGGTGGAGAGAAAAGACCGAGCGAAGTGACGATGGGAAGAATTAGTGACACAGTGGACGAGATGGACAAACAAGTTGAGAAGAGGAATCGGAGACTTTGAACGACAAATAAAAAAGGAAACGGCATGGAAAAAAGACAGGATAAGGATGGTAAAAATTTATAGATATTACACACAGTGCAACTATTTCATGGCATAGAAAATGTAATCAGATTTTTCGGGTCATAAGAAACAGGTACATGTAAATAATGTGAGTTGGCCTTCATTATTTTTCAAAAAATGTTGATACATTGAGGTAAATAATTGGGTTTGTTTGTATAATAATTATTATATAATTTTTGTAATATATTTGTAATATATTTGTAACGGTCAAGGGGTCTTCGAGAGGGAAACTTGAGATAAGAGCGCCAGCCCTTTTCGCGCTCTCATGCCTCAGAACAGAAGCGAAATAAAATACGGGGAAGAGAAACGACGGAAGAAAGTTGAGTGACGAGGTAGGGTGGAGAGAAAAGACCGAGCGAAGTGACGATGGGAAGAATTAGTGACACAGTGGACGAGATGGACAAACAAGTTGAGAAGAGGAATCGGAGACTTTGAACGACAAATAAAAAAGGAAACGGCATGGAAAAAAGACAGGATAAGGATGGTAAAAATTTATAGATATTACACACAGTGCAACTATTTCATGGCATAGAAAATGTAATCAGATTTTTCGGGTCATAAGAAACAGGTACATGTAAATAATGTGAGTTGGCCTTCATTATTTTTCAAAAAATGTTGATACATTGAGGTAAATAATTGGGTTTGTTTGTATAATAATTATTATATAATTTTTGTAATATATTTGTAATGTAAGTTGCTATATATTTTTTAAATGAATAATAAGATTAAAATTAGGTGGGGAGAGGCCACTTTTTAAGCGAGCACAGGCATGTAGCATGTGGAACCTCCCCCTACTCTACAACACAGTAGCAGTGGAGTGGGGGTAGCGTTACTTTCGTGTGACATCCCGCTGATACTCCAGTAAAAAACGAAAACCCAGCACATTTTAGCGTACAATATGAATTTTTGACTGAAGGTAGATGGGTGCATACTGAAAGTAAACCCAATAAAATGTTGCCCCTCAACTCGCCCCAACCCCAAGAAATCGGGATTGAAAACTTAAAAATCGCCGTACCTCGATAATTAATAGCCCGATCAAAAAAACTTTCAAACAAAAGTTGTTTGGAATAATAAAATACGTATAAAGTTATTTGACGTCCAATCCCCTATCTTTGAAAATAGCGGCACAAAAACACGAGAGTCCCACTGACCCAGTCAAGGATGCAGCGACATGTCCTCCGCTCGCACACGCATCAACCCCGAATTTTCGAATCCTTTTTGTGCCGCTATTTTCAAAGATAAGAGGTTGGACGTTAGATAACTTTAGACGAAATTTAATATTCCAAACAAGTTTTGATTGAAACATTTTTTGATCGGGCTGTTCATTATCGAGATACGGCGATTTTTAAGTGTTCGGCCCCCATTTCTTAGGATTGAGGCGAGTTGAGGGGCAACATTTTATTGGGGTTATTTTCAGTATGCAACCATCTACCTTCGGTCAAAAAATCATATTCTACGATAAAAAGTGCTGGGTTTTTGTCTCTTTTACTGGACCATACCCCGGCCCTATACCTAGCCTACCTCAACAAACATATACAGTTCTAAAAGCATTATCAATGCTGAAATGCTAAAACATAGAGACAGGTGTAGAAGAAAGGGAAGGGGGAGTGCAAAGGAAGAAGAAGATAGAGAGTGCAAGTGAATCATTTGAGAACGCAGCTTAAGGGGGGAAATCCCTTCAGACGCCCGACATTTTTTTAAAGGTGATAAAATAATCGCATCATTTAAAAATTTTGACATTATCTTATTACAACTTTCAAGTGTTCATTCTTTTTTCTTTATTTAACAAAACAAAATGGCGGCGTTGTAAGGTAATCCTTTAGGCGTCTTTTGAAAAAATGCTCATATCAAGCTCAAAAAGTTATTCATCAATCTGGCTGAAATTTTGGGAGGTTTCTCACTATAATATTATTGGAAGGATATACCTATAAAAATATTAAAAAGTATAAAACTAAACGTTAAGTAGAGTTTGTAATCAAATTGTCATATTTTTTACAATTTTTTCGACATTTTTTACCCGAAAAAAAGTAATTTATTTACGCGATAACCTTAAAAATTTAGGTATAACATGAGCAGTTTTCCAAATTACGCCTAAAGAAATGCCTTATAACGCCGCCATTTTCTTTTGACACTTTAACGTGCTATAAAAATTATTTTCAAAAACTTTTCAACGACTTTTTTAACTCACTCAGAAGAGATTTTCATACTGAAGAAAATAAACTTTGGTTTGATTCAATACGTCGTTTAATTTTTTTTTTGCTATCATGTCCGCCACTTCGCAAAAATCGTAAAAATGGAAGCGGAAGAAAACGCGCTTCAAAGTTTTCAATAAGAGGAAATATCAATATCGAATATCAATCTTCGAAAATATTTACTATTGGCCTCTGTCACTTTGTAAATGTATTCTTGGATAGTTTATCTTTCGACTTAAGCAATCAAACAGAAACGATTTTTCGGAACTTCTAATTTAGGCTCCGGCCTTAAGGTTTGCTTTTCGCGGAGGGCCGTATTTTGTGGGGGGGGGGGGGGCATAAGCAGGGCCCTTCTGAATCATTGATTAATTACCATGGCGCTTGATAAAAATAACTCACAATGAATTATCATACCCAACAATAAACTGGAATAGAAAAATTTTGCCCAAACTTAGTAGACTTATAAATTTTTGCATTTTCACTGAAAAGTCGCGGCTATAAAAATTCTTCTGCTAGTCATATATTTCTAAGTTTTATGCTTAATATTTTCTCCGAACATTCGGTGATCCCCTGTTTTTATCGTCGTTACCAGCTCTCAAAAAATGTTTACACGCGGTGAGCAGTTTGTATGAGGCATCTAGAGTTATTTAGAGCGCAAATTATTAAGGGGTCTTCTCACTTTAGACGCTAAAAAAGGCTATTTTCATGATTTTTTTTGGAAGTTTTATATTATAGATAGTGATATAAAAGTTGTTACACTTAATAAATACACTTTCGAAATACATTTTTTTTAATTATTTATTTAAGTCACTATTTATAGACGAAAATGGTAGTTAAAAAAATGACCTAAAAAAATGGTAGGTCTGCGCCTGATGACGAAATCTCGGAGATGGATCATCCGAAACAAAAAAAATCAAACGGTTTTAGATTCAGTATGTTAATGGACATAGCGCATATCATACGATTTTTGATGTATGCAAAAAACAAAATGGCGGATATTTTACAAAAAACGTGTTTTTCAGCGTTTTTGGCAAAAAATAGTAAATATCAAAACTTAAAAAAATCCTTGATATGCGCTATAGCTATAATTGTAAAAAATATGTGGTTAAAATTTCATAAGGATCGGTTCAGTAGTTTCGAAGATTTTATCAACAAGCCGTTGGAAAACGTTGTTTCGAGAAAAACGTATTTTAAGTTTGTTGAGATACATAAATACATAAAAAGAAATTTTTTGGTGTATTTCGGAAGTGTATTTATTAAGTGTAACAACTTTTATATCAATATCTATAATATAAACCTACCCAAAAAATTCATGAAAATAGCCTTTTTTAGCGTCTAAACTGAGAAGATCCCTTAAATAGAAATGTGACCAGCGTGGCATCCATAAAGTGCCCTATAACTGAGACGATTTTTAGAGTCGTCATTTTTCGTTGAAAATTCGGTACCTCGGTTAGAAATTTTAGGATGAAATACTGGGATGTATTTTTACTTCATTATAGACGAAAGTCGGTTAATTGTTAAATATGCGGGTTCGTGAAAAGAATACCTTAAGGTTAATCAATAAGCTTGAGAGCATCGGGAGTGTTCAAGGTCCGTGGAGTCTGACCATACTTCAATATGGAGAAAGCGCAACCCCTGATCAGCCTATTTCTATCATGTCGTGAATACTACATAAATATGTATGTTTGGGTGGGTGTATGTGTGTATATAGGAAGAAGCATCGGTATGAGAGCCTCGAACCGTCGCACGTGTTCGTATACATCTATCTGTATCTATGTGCCATAGGAACCAATAATCCTGGTCAGCTGTGTGTGCTGTGCTATAATCTCGGATATTCCCGCAATCGTTCGACCACTCCTTCATTTCCTATCAAACTGGGTCATCAGTTATAGCCGGGGGAATAATTTTCCGAATTTCAATTCTCGTAAATATGTATCTCTTTTACATACATACATACACAACGTCATATTTCTAACCGATATCCAAAAAACCGGAGCTTGCAATCCCCCCACCCCCCTCACTCTCGCTCTATCGCCATTGCGTATTACTTGTGATATTGCCGAGGATTTTGGACCGCCCAAAGAGCAGATACGTGGACGAGGTGCATTTTTACACCAATCGCAACCACAGATTGCACCCGATGAATTCGATTCGACGATTAGGTTGAACGTGTGTGGTTGGGATTATTGGAAAGAAATGAGCATCAACGAAAAAGTGATTTATTTGAATGTTTGATTTCTTTCATTTATGCCACGTACAAAGTGGGAATTCAAATTTCCGAGGTACTAGAAAAGCTTTTAGCTCACACGTACCTTGATGGGGACTGAAGGCTCTTCGACAGATACAACGCTGCTCTTTTCGACGGTATCGTCGATTTCACAGGATAAACTTGCGCAAACCGATATCCTCTTCCTTCAAAGAGTATCGCGCACACACAGAGAGTTGGAGAAGAAAAAGCGAGAACGGGACAGTGAGAGAGATACAAAGAGGGAGTGCAAGTGACCTCCTCCCGGAACTTCAGCGGATCGATTTCCAAGCGCGACGATAAAGCAATATAGGGCATTGAGCTCTTGGATACTGTTGAGAAACACGACCAGTGTGAATCGCAAATCTTTTTTTTTGTAACTTTTTTTTAAGCAAAGCTTTGAAAATAACAAGAGACAAAAGAGAAAGAATGTTGGGGGAGAAGAGCGAATTACAAAGAGAGGAAGACGGTGAGAGAGTGAGAGAGATGGGGAAAGGGAGAAACCGTTGAAAGATTGCAGTGGACCTAAGCTTTTTTATGTGGTAAAGAGTCCCGCGAAATTAATTTTCACGAGCCATGACGAGAAAAAAAGACCAGGGTAGACTGACGGTCCTTCGTAATTTCCAGATTCTCGCTCCCGTTCTCTAGATCCCTAAAGGCACAAGAGAAATTGCGTTGCTCTCTCTCTCTCTCTCTCTCTCTCTCTCTCTCTCTCTCTCTCTCCCTCCCCCCCCCCCCCCGAACGCTGGCAAAACTGTAAAAACTTTTGATGCAAATATTTCTCTGTCCGTCGTACTAACGGTCTTCCGAAAAATTATTTCATAGGTTTTTTCCTTCCAAATTTCCGTAGCACGTCTTCCTATACTTTTGAATATCAAAATACACTCATTTACTGGCTACGAAATTAACACTTTTCCGGTTTGATGTTTTTAGATGTTCTACCTTCATAGTCATACTGTTATTTAACTTATTTAAGTCTGCTTACTCAAACTTATTGGCTATTGAGTCAGTTGAACCCTTTTTTTCTTTGGTTGTTACTGCGTCTCGAGGAGCGTCGCAAGTCGCAAATGACAGGCAAAAAGACAAAAACGTACACAGATCACTAGTCGAGCGAAAAAGTCCTGAAGTGCAAAGGGTTATTTCACAAGTATCGCAAAATCATAAGCGTAAGTGCACGCTGTAAGCATAGCACTTCTGTACGTGGTACAACTCACAGGAGGAACTTTTATCCTCGTACGATGGTACCTTGCTTACACGAAGCGCTTCGCTTGTAGCCACCTGGCGGATTGTTGGCGAAATACATTCAGGCAATGTCTTCCCGGCCAGAACATTGATATTGCCCGACATGACGACAAAGCGTTCAGAAACCACGAATGACCGGCTTTACTTTTTTGCCTCATAAAATAATTTGGCTATTCTTTATGCTCAAATCAATAGTTATCGTAATCCCGGTATTTATGATAAGCATTGTTATCCTCGTCGAATGCTTTTAATGATAAATAGAATTGCAGCAGATGTATTAATTCCATCCAAATCAATTGTAAATATCTTTGGCGAGGTGAAAAACAAAGTAGCTTTTCTTTAGTTCTTAAAGACAGAATCCACTTTTCAAAACATGTCAATGTTCTGGCCGGGTAGAGATTACGCGAAGATGTACTTGCATGCAATGTATCCCGGCCAGAAGATTGGAATTTCCAAACATAAAGGGTAAGCCGTAGAGAAACGATTTTGCGATCTTCCCGGTTTGTTCGATGGGAGGGCCCGGTCAGGTAAATCAGACAAGGCAAGCCTGGTCAGGGCCGGACACAAAGTAGGGAATGCCAGGTCTCACTTCTGCACGGGTGGTGACAGTTTGTAATTGCGAAAGGATATTCGAGACGTAACGAGCGGAGTAATCAAATCATTCCGTCAATCATTCCACCTGTTAAGTCTTCTGCACGTTACCACTCAGGCCTCGCCGCATCCCTCGTCTATTTTTTCCCACGCGCCCCTGCAGGATATAGAAGATCGCAAAAAGTCGTTGAATTCCCTGGAAATTGAGAACAGACGAGTTCTCTGGCCGATTCCTTTACACCACTGCGAATGTACACCGGTAATTGAAGCACGAAACTCCATGCGGCACGTGGTAGAACTTTTATTGCCACTGTTCCGGAACATTGCGTGTGGTTTCTGGTAATTTGATTGCCGCCCCTGTCTCTTACCTGTCCCTCTATTGGATCTCGACTGTCGCAGCCTCTCCACTTGCGTGGATCCGTCTGCGATGGTTAAAAGTACGCCGGTCTCAGGGGCATAGTCATCCGCATGTCGTGCTCATTGAGGAACCAAATAAGTACTCGTCGTCCATTGCCAGTGATGAGTAGTCTACGCGTGTTTAGCATGACGTTTCATTCTGCTTTCCATTTCCGGGATATCACTCCGAACATGTTCCTAAAGATGACCCAATCTGACTAAAGGTTCCTCAACGTCACGTCTCTTTAGATGCCATTGGTATGAATCGTATTCCTTTGCGTGTAGAATGCGTATGGCTCTCCCTGCAATTTCGCCACTGGATCTCCACATTTTTATTGTTTGGCTCATGCACGGTACTTTGACGCTAATTTGAAAAAAGACGCTGGAAAGGCCAAAGGTGAGAATACCAATTTCACATGCAGATAGACCGATATCAATTGAATGATCTCTGGGATCCTTTTCAATCGGCATACAGGAAGGGCTTCCGGCCCTAGACGGCCTTGATGCATGTGTTAGATTGTGTGCACCGAGGCATAGATGAGAAAAGCGTGACGATGCGGTTCGATTTTTCGACGGCTTTTGATCCCGTGGGCCATGATGTGCTATTGAGCAGACTCGGTGACTTTATGGAGCGTATGGATGTATGGAGCGATGGGTATAATCATACCGTGCTGGAAACTTTCTAGTGATTTTGAATTGAGTTGTACATGTTCTGGCTGGGCTGAAGTTAAGCCTGGCGTTCCTCAGGGATGAGTGTTGGGCTCATTGTTGTTCTCGTTTTTATTTGATCTTCGGTTTGCTCTGTCATCTTGCTACTGTAATCGCGTGAGGATGCAAATTTTTCGTTCATGCGCCATCTGAGATGGGGCTCAGGGGGTTGGCAAGGTGCACATGGATTACTGTAAAATAGGGGTACTTTAAACAGGTTTTGGAAGTTTTTTGTAAGTAACTTTTTTTGACATCCTAAATTCCAACTTTTTTGCTCCAATAGAACAATGTGTTATTTGGCTATCAAATGTATAAGAAATTCAAGCCCCACCACCCCCCACAATATTATATATATTGTTTTTAAGTGTCGAAGTAACCTCGAGTGTGATCTCTTTGACAAGGCATTGAAATACAACTTATGTCAAAGATTGAGGGTTACTTTGACATCATTTTGATGACATTTTTTCATATTTTCTGCATTATACATGGAATTAAGTGAAAAACAACATTTGTTTACAATCAAATTGTGATCTTTATTGAGGAAACATTTTACAACAAAAATATCAAGTACCTAGGTTAGGTACTATTGTAGGCAGTAATCCGTCTTATAGTTATCATTGAGATCAAAATCAACTTGAGTAATATTACAATCAACTTTAGCAACATTATAATACACTTGAACAACAAATTTAAACACATGTGAATGCGCACACATTTAAACCGTATTTTGGCGCTCTATTAAAGTCCAAAAAGTGTCAAAGTTACTCAATGTTAATTTAACCCCGTTTTGAGGTACTTGTCAGAGGTTGGGCCGCGCTAAATTGGCTCTTGAGGAGGTTAGAGCGTTAGGCAAAAACCGAATTAAAAAAAAATATATACATGTTATTGTCTAAACTATATTGAGTCTTGAAATTTTTTTTGGGATTTTTAACCACAAAACACCAGTGATCAAAAATAATTCGCTATATGTAATTTTACGTGCGGGTAGGTGGGCAAGACGTGTACACTACGGGTGAGGTCATTTTTTTGGGTATTTAGCACCAACATAAACCATTTATAGCAACAGATTAACGCAAACCTTTGTAAAAATTTAGAAGAAAAAACCCATCTTGTCAATCGTAAACTATATATATTCAATATTGAACCATCAAGGTTTGAAACAAGATTACGAATCTTGGCTGGCGAATGAAGAGGATTGCTGCCAACTTCTGTCAAATTCGCGACATGAATATAGATGGGCATAATTAAGGCGATGTGCCACATGCCTCCGACCGCTTCGAAATTTTGACAAAAGAATTCTCCCAAACGGAACAACCGATTGGAATGAAATTTGTTGTGTGCATGCAGGACACTTGCTCCGAGGAGATGATGCTCCCCGTTATCCAAAATTTCCAAAAAAAAATTACAGTTTGTGGTTAACCTGCGAAAAATGGTGAATTATTAATCATTGCATCGCATTTTCGGTGATTTTCTGAGCATCATCCTCTGGACCGCAAAAAAGCACACATTTTAAGCTTTGTTTCACCTGTTTTCATGAACAATGAAAACAGGTGAAGGCAGAGCAAAAGCATTTTGAAATTTTTACATAAATGTAGCAAAAATGTATCGACTAAGCTCAAAATATCAGTTACCGGAGCGAGCGTTCAGTTCATCCGTTTTCACACTAGCGGCGCGCAGCTCGCTTCTGAGTTGTATAAAACATTTACAAACGCAATTTTTTCATAATAATCATCGATAATGTTTACTTTTCCAAATTGGTAATGGCACGAAAATTTTTCTTGTTCACGTAATAAAAATATTAAAATGCATAATTTTGCTCTTTGATTGTATATTTCATGAAAAATTAGCATCTACAGAATAAATCTATACCTCGTATGCATTTCCAAAACTATCGTTTCACTCAACTGGACCGCTTTAACCTCCTCAATGCTAAACCGAAAAAAATATTATATGGACGTACGGTCGCGGACCTGCAGCAACACTTTTGGTTAAGGTGATAATATTTTTTCCGAACACGAACACCTGTTAGGCGAAACTTACATTTTGTCCACGAACCAAAAACCAGATTGCAGGTCCATGACCACAGAATTTACTCATAGAACAATGTCTTTAGTGTAGTACAATGCAAGTGATTACCTCGAAAGTAAACCTTTTATGAGTGCTTTGGACCTAGTCATGATCCCCTGAATGTAAAATGGTCTAGCGGCCCTCATTTGCAGCAATTCAGACAAAGCTCCAGGGTGTTATCATGAACGATGCGTTGTGCCGGAAGGGGTAGGCTCCAAGTTCAGCAAGGACAGCAAGTTCGCGGCTCTATCAGCTTGAGGTCTGAAGGGATTTGTTTTCCGCAGTATGTACGGGTGGAACTTCTTTCGGTTCTGATTTTGATGGTTTTTTATTGCTCCTCCTACGTTTTATTTGGAATAGCTGAGGAATTCAATTTTGAGAGTTGCGCTGAAGGTATGCGTGCCCTCCATTTTCGACATGGGGTGGTTGGAACCTATTGGGCGAGGCTATGGTGGTTGTATCTAGAGATGAGGTTCTTCACACGGGGAGAACGACATATCTCAGACGCAGTCTCGGATTTACCAGTAGGCCGTATGGGCCTAAAAAGGCCTAGGTAAACACTAGTAATTAAGATATTAGGGGCGGCACAAACTCAAGTGGCATATACTTAAGGCAATACTTAAGCGCAAAAAAAGGCCTTTTTCATAATTTTTTTTAAAGAAAACTACAAAACTTTTTTAATCGATCAATATACCATCTTAAAGAACACATCTTGAAGAACTTTCAGTAATTTTTTTATTGAAAAATATTACATTGTTTAGTGGCAAATGGCCGTCAATGAAATAATATTTTTATATACACGGTTTGCGGTGACCAACATTGCGGCGAAGTGGATCATCTGAAAAAAAATGCGGATGGATTTAGTCAAATATAAGTATAAACTAGTCTTTAATCGAAGGATTTTAAAAAATATTCATTTTTCACAAAATGGCGGACAGTCAAAGTTAATGGTTCGATTTTAACGAAAAAAAAACGGCCGTTTTTGGCTATAAAACGGCCATTTTTTTTCGAAAAAAAATCGAGCGATTAAAGACTACACTTTTATGTATTATATTAAATAAGCCTGCAAAATTTCAAGAAGATCGGTTCATTAGTGTTCGAGTAATCTTGGTCACCGACTTCAGAAATGCCATTTTGAGAAAAACGCGTTTAAAGTTTCAATTTCAGTTTACACGAAGAAAATATTTTTTTTTGTAAAGTGAGTCATCTATTCCGGGCATAAAAAAACTGCACTTCAAATTGCACTTCAAAAAAATGCAATATAAAAAAAATCGATTTTTTCAAAATCGCAAGTGGGGGTAACCCCTTAAGAAAAGTATAAATCTGGCACTGCTCAGGTGACTGTTCATCGTGAATCAATGGATGCCTAGGGAGATCGACGCCTTGAGACGAAGGCCGCAATTTTTTACTATCGAACACAGCATCAGAAGCATGCATTTCAAATATGTACTGAATACCTTTTAAATGTGTTGCCACCTCGTATTATGAGCCTGAGTAAGGCATCTTTTGGTGAACTAGTAACTAACCTGCTTGCATGATCACCCTTTGACGTTTGGATGACTTGCTAATTGTGCTACAATTTCTTCCCGGGTATTTTGATTGTTTGTCTAATATAGGGTCCTTGTTGCCATGTTTTCGTGCTTCCTGACGGTGTCGCTTTTGGTTTATATCGAGTCACTTTTTTTCGTTGCATACTTTAATTTTTATTGTTTGAAAAATGTCGTTTGCGTGCCAGAGGTACTTAGTCCTAGTGCTCTAATACACCTAATCTGATATAATGAAATTTGATTTCTCCGCCTCGCTTTTTCTCTGCGCGTATCTCTCCTTCTCTGTCTCTCTTACTTTCTCTAGCCCTGTTTTTCTGCCTAGATTTGTTTGGGTTATTACATAGAACTTAACACCATTTATTACGGTCCCCTCTGTGCATACGATAAATTTACGTCCTAATCATCGAAGCGCTTGTACGTTGCGTGTTTTATTTCATTAAATAATTTTTTTCATAATGAATATTTATTTTTTCCTTCCGCTCTCTCTCTCTCTCTCTCTCTCTCTCTCTCTCTCTCTCTCTCTCTCTCTCTCTCTCTCTCTCTCTCTCTCTCTCTCTCTCTCTCTCTCTCTCTCTCTCTCTCTCTCTTTCTCTCCCCACGGATTTCTCCCTCGCTTGTGTCGTTCCTTCCATTTGGAGGATTGTGAGTAATGATGGAATGAAGAAATTTACAATGAATGGAAATCCTCAGCGCTCAGGAAAGTTTTGAAGAAAGACGCGGCTAAAGTTGCTGTTATTTCTACAATTAGCCCACTTTCATGAGTATCATTAAACGGTTTTCACAGAGGTATTCAGAAAGGTTGCAGTATAATGAAAAAAGACAAAGAAGAAACGAATATTTCAAATTTCTAGACAACAACAGATTGCCCTTAATCTATACTATATTAGTCTGTCAAGATAATTTAATATCACTTATCACTATTTAAATGGCTCCTCATCTGAAGATCGAGGAAATTATTTGATTTGTATTCGACTAGCAGATTTAAACTATTATCTGAAGTTGATTGATCGAAGATATTATGACGAATTAATTCCCCACCATATCGGTTTTAGATAATGATAGCGATAAGACCGATCAATAACAGTTCTAAATGCGTTTTTCTTAACTTTATTTCTTGTTATTGTACGAAAGACTTGCTTTTGAAACTAGCGAGTTATACAATCGGCATAATCATTAATCGACTTAAGTGCATATTGCGTAGGTACGCCTGTTCAGCCTTATATGGCCTTTGGATGGTCGGAAAACAGGGCTTTTGTGGAATTTTTGTATGCAAACAAAGCATTCATAACGAGGTTTGGAGAGTTCATTTTTCATATGTGCAGGTGCTCAAATAATTTTTTTATTTTCCAAAAAAATACAAAATAGCGGCCCAGTGGCCGGAAGAAAAAGAACGCCTCTTTTGAGGGCCTCCACGGGCGGACTCGTTGGAGAGGCACACGAGCACCTCAACGAAAAAAAAACAATATTTTTGTAATCTACATGAGTTTTGATAGCGAAATACACACGATTATTACAAAATAATTATTTGTGCAGATTTTGCACCATTCTGGAAAAAATTGTTTATGAAAGTTTGGAAAAACCGTAAATATTGATCGATCGTAAAAATCTTGTGTACTTCGCTAGAAAATCTATCTGAGAAGCTACAGCTGAAATTTAAAATGAATCGGTTGAAGATTTTAGGAGCTATGAGTCCGCTTGATTTGAAAAACATGGTTTCAAACGCGCTTAAAGTTTTAAAACCATTTTTCTTCGGACAAAAAAATTATTGAGATGTTAATATATTTAGTGTAGCTTTGAAAAAAATCTATCGTTTTTAAGGTCTTAACTGGCCTCTCTAACTTTGTAAATATATTCGTAGATAGTTCATCTATCGATTTAAGGGAAGCGTAGGGGTTTCAGCGCGAAAAAAAACACTTTTTTGCGAATTTTTTTCATCTATATGGATAGAGTAAATTTATTGAAATCTTTTGTACATTGTTAAGCGTCATTTCAAGAACATTCCGTGAAATTTGTACGCGAAAATATCCACAAACAAGCCGGTGACAAAGCTTTTCCAAGAACGCCTTTGGAAAAACACGATTTGTGGTGTTCACTGTATGTCAGCTAGAAATTATCTGAAATCAAGTACCATTAAAATTTAGTCAAAGTATCATCAAATGCTCCCCCCAACGGAATTTGATAATTTTTTTTTTCATTTCTATATTTTTGGTGGTCATGTAAAGTGAAAAGTGCTATTTTTCATGAAAATTCCGCCATTTTGGGGGTGGAAAACCTCCTCAATGTTAAAAAATCTCAAACTAATCGTTGGGGGGAGGTATTTTATATGTAGAAAGTGTGTACCAAGTTTGCAATAAATCGGTCACGTAGTTTTCAAATGGCAGTGAACACGGACTTTGAAAAAGTGGTTTCGAGAAAAACGCGTTTGAAGTTTGGAGAAGTCGGAGCTACAGTGTTTGAGGAGCGGGACTAAATAGTCAATAACTTCGAGAGTTTTGCTCTTATTGACTTGCAATTTTGGGATTATATTCTTGAAATGTTTAACTATAAGAAAAGACAAAAATATCGATTTTTCAAAAGTGCAAACCCCTTCCCTCCCTTTAAGCAAAAAAAAAAACGATTTTTCGGACCTTCTAGTTCTGGCTCCCGCCTCAAATGGTGATAAGTGATGAATGCTCTCGGAAAACTGTCATATTTCGGCCAATGAACTCGTACAAGAATGCGCTACAACTCAGCTAAAGAAAAAGCCTCAGTTCCATTTCGAAAAACTTAGGTCATATAGAATCTCCACAGTGCTTTTACTCGAAAAATACGCACGTGTACCCTGAGGTGTTCGCCCAAAAACAGTACAACTTCACTGGAAACATATTTCCAAAAAATGCATGATTTTTCAGTGGACAGATTAAAATGGGAGATATTTGCATGGAACGATCAGAAAGATAAAAACACGCACCCACACACACACAAATATGCTACTGACCTTTACGCAGGAACGGGAAAATTTAGTGCCTGGCTCCAGTAAAGTATCCGGTGGCACGCAAATTATAATAATCACGCTGGTAGAGGTAGAGTTATACAGGTAATACGTTTTACACAGTTGCTCGGTAATAGTACGTGTATTATACGGAGATACGTATACTGTTATGTACAATGTTCGACGGTATCTCGGGCTATAATTAAATTTGAACGTTAGATCGTACAAGCACGTTAATCCTCGAGTACAACTCTTCTCAAAGAGTGCAATTAGCGCTCCTTTTTTATTAATACACCGTATAACAACCCCAAACCCCTGACTACTTCCAACTTTACCTATTACGTTCTCCCAGCTCACGATAAATCACAAACGCCTCGTTGGCAGAAAATAATAAAATATTCAACTTTTCGTTGTAAGAATATCATTTTTTAAAGATTCTCTTTCGGGGCCGGGGCGTTGGGATATTGTTCTCGCAGGTGTCATGGATCAGGAAAAAGGACGCGCACATTCTGTCAGTTGATAGAGTCATGTTCATCGCTGACGAGAGATTTCAGGCGATTTTCGTCGATGGCTCGGAAACGTGGAAATTGCAGGTGAAATACGTACAGGCAAGGGACGAAGGTGACTACGAGTGTCAAATCTCGACCGAGCCGAAAACAAGTCACTTTGTTCATCTCAACGTAGTTGGTGAGTGATTATTCGTTTTCTGTTATTTCTAAAATAAAACGAACAATAAGAAATATATATATATATATATATCGGGTGGCCCATTTTAATCTTACACCTGATTTATCTCGGAAAATACTGCTCCGATAAAGCATTGAGTATAGTGAAACTTTTCGGGTCCAAAAGCAGACGTTAGAAAAAAATGGCTGACATGTTTTTCTTAAAAGGAAACATGACTTTTTCACCAAAAAAATTGTCAGGCCGAAAGTAATAGCATTTGTAGAATTTTTTTCATAAAGCCCATAATTTTTAGGTTAGAACACCATTTTTTACTATTTTAGTGCCATCCAGAATGTACCACGAGGAGGTAAAACCTTTAATAACTCAAGTGTAAGTGAGAGTGTCTGTGGGTGAGTTTGTTTGGGTTTGTTTAATAATGCAAACAAACCCAAACAAGGATTAGTTCTCTGCAGCTCCCCACTTCCGTTATATCATGTATAGAAAAAAACATGTCGGCCATCTTAACGTCGCCATTTTGAATCTGAGGCCAACAAAAAAAATATGTTGAACGTCTCCTTCGAACCCTAAAAGTTTTACTATATCGAATCTTTGATAGAAGCAGTATGTTTCGAGATAAATCAGCTGTAAAATTAAAAAGCGTACCCGGTATATCACGATAATTACGGAATGAAAAATATAAATAATGTGCACTTGGATGTGACTTTTTCGTACAAATTTTGGATAAGGTTCCATCCCCCCTCCGATCGAGTTAAAATTTTGCTCAAACCTTTCTTTTAATATTTTAAGACTTTTAATATTTTAATATTTTAATATTTGAAGGGATTTATGGCGACTCGCCATAGTTTTCGAGCAATTGAATTTTAAAGTTTTTTTTTAAGGGTAAGATTTCGCCCCCCCCCCTCTCTGATCGACCTGAAATGTTGCACAAACCTTTCTTTTAATATTTTAAGACAACACCTAAAGGGTTTTTTAGCGACTCGCAATAGTTTTCGAGATATTGGATTTCAAAGTTCTTTTTTAACGGGCGCCGACTAT
Source organism: Ophion slaviceki (assembly GCA_944452715.1). NCBI lineage: Eukaryota > Metazoa > Arthropoda > Insecta > Hymenoptera > Ichneumonidae > Ophion > Ophion slaviceki. The sequence continues at coordinate 20,190,347 of OX101789.1, forward strand.
ATCTATATCTGCTACGTCTCCGTTCATACCTATATATGTTATCGCGCTCTCCGTTTTGTCAGAGAAAAGAAAAACCCAAACAAACCCAACCAAACCCAAACCGAATAACTATTGCGCGTCGCCAAAAATCCCTTGTGGGGTTGACTTAAAATATTAAAAGGAAGGTTTGTACAAAATTTCATCTCGATCGGAGGGGGGTTTCGGAACCTTATCCGATTTTTTCAAAATCTCGATAGTGTCCCACGAGCAGTCTGTATAATAAATTTTCTGGTTACACAAAGTATTTGATGACTAACGAAATCATACTTATTGGGTGATAACGAAGTTACTTGAAATGACATTGATTTATTACTTTTTTGAAATCGTTGAGTGGAATACTAAATTGATGAACGATGTACTTGACAGTGCCAAAGGTCGAGATAGTGGGTGATCGGGACAGGTACGTCAGAACCGGAAGCACGGTTTCCCTCAGATGCGTGATAAATCAGTCACTCGAGGCGCCATCGTACGTATTTTGGTATCACAAGGGTGATCGACTGTTGGGCGATCACTATGGCAAGCTTGACATTCATCCACCAACGAAAACCGAAACCGGCTTCGACAGTAGCCTGGTCATTCACAACGCGAGGCCAGATGACTCGGGGAATTATACCTGCAGTCCAAGTAATCTCGACAGCGCAAGTGTCACTCTTCATGTTCTCAATGGTGAGTAAAAAAATGACAGGGTATTCTATTCTAGAGGCCTCGATTTCGATCGTTTTTTCGAGCTTGACAAAAGAAAACAAAAAATATTTTTAGCATCGATTTTTTGACAGTTTTTTTACTGGTGTTTCAAAAAATGAAGAAAAAAATGAAAAAAATTGATGGGCCGGTAAGCATAGCCGTGGAAAAAGGGGTTAAGGTGGTTGGCATGATTCCAAAGCTTCCATTAATATGAAACAGAAATAGAACCAAATTTCTTTATCAATAAGCGTCTCATTATGGCAGGTACGGAAGAGAAAAATCAATTTAACGACTGTCTGAAAAATAGTTAATTTTATGTCCTATTTTTTTCAAAATTACACATTTATTTTACATTGTAATAACAAGCATTTCAAGATTTTATGTCAACCAGGTTGAAAAAAGTAGTTTCGAGAAAACGCATTATGAGTGCAATTTCAAAAAACCGCAGCAATCTAACCGGTACAATAGCATGTTACATGTTATACTAACGTTACATTAATCGGCCATTTCTGCCTCTCAGAGTGTGCCTTCCTCGACTTCGAAATGCTAATTTTCCAACGTTTGTTCTGCCTTGCAAGCACTTCTAGCTTCTCCAGAAGCTTCTGAAGTTCGCCGAAGGCCGTGTTCAAATCGCTATATCTTTTTAAATATTGGGAATTTCGAAATTTCCTTTTGAGGACATATTCTCTCAAAAGTCTACACTTCAAGGATATACGAAAAAATCGACTTTTTCAAATTTCTAGACTAGAATGCTGCCTTAAGGTGTTCTTTTCGCGAAGGGCCTTATTCCGTGAGGGAAGTAGCAGGGCCCTTCTGAATCACTAGTCAATTACAGTGGCGCTTAATAAAAATAAGTCACAATCAATTATTGTCCCCAACGATAAACAGGAATAAAAAATTTCGCGCAAATTTAGTAGATTCAGACGTTTTTACATTTTCTTTAGAAAATCGCGGCTACGAAAATTCTTCTGCTAGTCGCATTTTTCTAAATTTTATCGTAAATATTTTCTACAAACATTCGGTGACCCCCTGTCTTTACTGTCATTGCGGAATATTCAGAATTTTTTACGCAGGGTGAGCAGTTTATATAGTCATCTAAAGTTATTTAGTCTGTAAATTATTAGATGAGGAGCTGGCCAACAAAACCGGCATCACACATTGTATCAATTTTTTTTTCGTGGTATGCAAGCACAGCTCTATTAGTTCCCAAAATATTTTCCATCAAATCCGGCTCTAAAGACCTTAAAATTAGTTGAAAACTGCCTTTTCAAGCAGAAACGGACTTGCCCATGGCTGGCTGGATGAAAAATTAGTAACAGATGACTAAAGTGATGACAATGATGTCATTGAATGCGATTGTTGTGAGCCTGACATGGGAGAGTTTGTGTAGGATTATTAAATTTACAATAAAAAACAAATTTATATTCAAATTAAAAAAAAAATCTGTTTTATTTCATAACCGGATATGTCCATACGATTTTCATTCAAAAGCGGAGTTGTCCACCATTCTCATTCAAAACCGGGCTTGTCCATAATGAAAATAAATATCAACACATGGTAGTTAGCGTTTTCATTAAGGGGTCAGTCCACTTTGGAGCCACGAAAAAGGCGATTATCTTTATAAAAGGCCATTATAAAGTCTTGAAATACATTTTAAAACAAATTTCATTCATTTTTATTCATTTTTAAGTACAAAAACTATAGTTTAACATAACGCCTCAAAAACAGGTGGGCTAGGTAGCGTCATCACAACTCGGCAACGGCTTGGCTGAAATAAAAAAAATCAAAGTCCATTAGATTCAGTATGACACCAGCTACAAAATGACCCTCGGATATAAAGTTCTATCAAAAAATAAAAAAAATGGCCGATGAAAAACGAAAAAAGTAAAAAAACGCATTTTTTCGCAGTTTTTCACAACAAAAAGAGTAAAAATCAAAGATTTAAAACCATCGAGGGTCATCTTGTTGCGAATCATGTTTGCAATATGTGGTTCAAATTTCAAGAGAATCGATTTATTAGTTTTAGAGATACGATGGAGCTAGATTTTGAAAACGTTGTTTCGAGAAAAACGCGTTTGAAGTTTATACTATGAAAAACTTTTACCTAAACCCAATCGGCAATTCCTGCACCGTACAAAATCCCTTCTGATTGCTCGGACTAAATAGTCAATAACTTCGAGAGTTTTGCTCTGATTGACTTGAAATTTTGGGATTATATTCTTGAAATGTTCAACTATAAGAAAATACAAAAAAATCGGTTTTTCAAAAGTGCAAACCCCTACCCTCCCCTTAAATGAGAACATTCATTCAACAGTTTACACATGGCAAATTTTCGTTATTACAAATTATTTTTTTCCGTGTATCAAAAATATAAATTGTACACGTCTCAAGTATGATCAGTGGTATGACTAGTGTAAAGCGACAGGATTACCTCAACAGGAATTTCATTAACTATTCATTTGTCCAGGCGAACATCCGGCGGCCATTCAAAGAGGGATAAGCGCAGCGCCCGGAGGTTGTCGCGCCCTTTGGTGGCTGGCAGGCTCCGTCAGCTTGTCGTCGAATCACGGACGGCGTATTTTCGTCCTCGTCGTATTAATATCAATGGCATTCTTCACCTATCAGAGATCGTTGCGTCTCGCATACAGCGGTAATTTACCTATCGTACGATAATCATCAAGGCGTCACTCGTTAAAACGTCCTCGGAAGAATCGCGAGACCATGTCGTTGCGCGCCATCCCATCGTGCTGGAAAATCGACCGAATCAAGTGGAAAATTCGGAGGAAAAAAGCGTCGGGACTGTCGGCATTGGAGGAAAATGAAAAATTACGCGAGTGTCGTGCGCGGCCATCGAAACAGGACGAAAAAGGAACACTGATTCACGGGCCATAGGACTGTGGCGGTCACAACTAATGTCCGGTACTTCACGATTATCCAGAGCTACTTAAGGGACACCTCTCTAGCGGCAGAAAATAAGGCCTAACTTTGACAATTCATTTTGGGAGTATGAAAAAAGAAATAGGATTTCTTTTAACAGGGTTTATTTAACACATATTTAAGTATAAAAAAAAATTATTACAATTTTCATACAAAATGGCGGCGACAGAGCCCATCTTGAAAAACGTGTTTTTTACAAATAGCTTCACGGGAGGACGGTTTTCTCGTAAAGTATAACCCGGAAAAAAAAAACAAAAAATCATAATCTATAGATTATTAGCTATGAGACAACGTAGGGATTTTTTGTTATAAAATTTTGAAAAAAGGCGCACTTTGAAAGAAATAAATCGATTTTTTGCCCAAAAAATAAGTAGTAAATTGTTAATAAAAAAAGTTTACATTTAATCAAAAAACGGCTACGTACTTCCATAGATAATGTAATCGTGAAGCTACTATCAAAATTTCAAATCGACCCGTGCAAAGGTACTCGAGTAATCCGTCCTCCCAGTTTGAAAAAAGTGGATTCGAGAAAAACGTGTTTGAAGTTGTACGAGGTGCCTGAAAGAAGTCCGAGGCGCTGCGGCAAAATCGATAATTGGACGTTCAAAAAAAAATTGGCTTTAAAACAAAATTCGCATGTTGTTTTTATGACCCCAAAGTATTTTTTAAGCAAAAAAAAACGATTTTTCCAAAATCCTAGAGTGGTGTTATCAATTAACTCGGGAAAAAATGCATGCACATATGTGCATCATCAGTTTATCGATGAAATTTATACCGGCTCGCTGTCTCGTGGTCTTTTTTCATCCACGAGTCCACGAGATTGTCTTTGAGTGAAACAGCTAGTAGAGGGACAGAGAGAAAGAGAGAGGGAGAGAATGGGGAATGCATGGTAGGAAAAGAAAAAAATGTATCCATCGCGCCTCGGTTTCCGACTCTGCGAGTCAAATTCCCATTGGTTGTCCTTTTTTTCCGCATCCAACGTTATTTTTCTGCGATGTAGTATTTAACGACAAAAAAGCTGTAGAAACGTTCCAAATTATTTCGGACATTGAGCAATGAAATGCTGTGATCCAATTTTTCGGCTGGATTATCGATGCAATTGAATTGCTGATTTCCGTCTCAGTTGTACGTCCTTTTTGTCGCACCAATCGCTAGTTGGTGAAATAATTATTTTGCGACTGAAAACATTGCGTTGGGCTATCGTTCTCTTCGTCGGACTGGTTTGCAAATTTCCGTTTTTCTTCGATTTTCTCGTCTGTCGTAATGTCACGTTTTTAGCAATTTTTTGTTGATGAAACTCCATTCGACGAACCTCACGATGAACTTCGACCAACCGATACTATACGATCAGTCTTTGGCGAGAGAGTAGCCACCGAATGCGATGATAGAGTTACGAAATTAATTATAAATAAGAGAGAGAGAGAGAGCAAGAGAGGGAGCGAGAAATGTGGTGGTGAGAGTTTGAGACTCTCACCTCCAGATTGCCAAAATACTTCGAGGAAAATTACACTTTTGGAAGATCCGGAGTAATATTGAATTGCATCTAAATAGCAACAAAATGCATTCGACTGAAAACAAATTTACCTTTGTATTCAGAATTGTTTACTTTGAAAAAAACGGGATAATTGCAAAAAATGTTGGTTTTATAATGTTGAATGTTGTCAACTGAATATTTGATTTTTTAAACAATTTTCCAACAGCGAGCAAATGTCTCCTCATGCCTGTAAGCTAGTTCAATTTCTTCGTAACTTTCGGGCCGGCTTGGAATTCCGAACTTTAAATGCTCCGACGATTTAAAATTCCGAATTTAAATATTCCGAAATTCAAGATGGGGCCGGGTTGAAATTTCGAACTTTGAATGATCAGAACAAAACTCAAAACTCCAAAATACGATAATCCAAAATTTACGAAAAAAATACGAAACCCAAACAAATTTATCCAAAATAAAGAATTTTACACGAAAGACCAAAATTCCGAAAATCTTAACACCGCCAAAATAATTCGGTTATGGAAGTTTTAAAAGTTTCAAAATTTTCAATAAATCGACGAATTATTTCAAGAATTTTTTTATTAAGAAGTGATTTTGCGTCAATTTTGAAATTCGTCTAGACAATGTTATACGTTCTACATCATTTGCAGTCAACTGTGTAGACTTTAGGTGGCATGATCTTGATATGGGGGCCGGGTTGAAATTCCGAACTTTGAATGCGCCGACGATTTAAAATTCCTAATTTTAATGTTCCGAAATTACAAAGTTCGTCAAGATCATGCCAGCGAAAGTCTACACAGTTGACTGTAAATTATGTAGAACGTATAACATTATCTGGACAAATTTCAAAATTGACTTAAAATCACGTCTCAATAAAAAAAAAAATTCCTGAAATAATTCGTCGATTTCTAGGAAATTTTGAAACTTTTAAACTTCCATAGCGGAATTATTTTGACGGTGTTCAGATTTTCGGAGTTTTCGACTATTGTGTATAATTATTTCGGGGTAGTATTCTTTCGGAGTTTTGAGCGTTCTGATCATTCAAAGTTCGGAATTTCAACCCGGCCCCGTTTAGATTTTCGGAGTTTTGGTCTTTCGGATAAAATTCTTCCACAGTTTTGATTTTTCGGGGTAGTATTCTTTCGTATTTTAGAGCTTTCTGATCATTCAAAATTCGGAATTTCAACCCGGCCCCGTAACTTCCGATGTGCCCAAAATTTATTTTCATTCGAAGGGGTGACGGAAAAAGCAGCGATTGAAGCAAGTGTGCATTTAAATTTGGAGACAGTACGATCCGGCCTTTAGAAATTAGGGTGATAGCTATTTTTTATTACGCCGATATCGATTGTAGAGCTCGGAAATTCAAAAGGACGAGAGGTAGAGCAAAAGGTCGACTCCTTTGTTCCTTCTTTTTCGTATCAAATGTATTCGTTATCCCCAAAGAAAGAATCGAAATGGCCGTAAGCCACGGATATTCAAGCACAAAGCCGGAAATTCATGGAACCCCTTAGGGGGTAGAAAAACGAAGATAAAGAAAATCGTCTTTCGACAATGTTGGAAGTGAATTTTCTAGTTGGTTGTTTGCGTGCGAACGATCTGAAGGAACATGAATGAGCGGTGGCATTGATTTTGCTATTAGCAGGCTTGAGTTTCCGGTTGAACCCCCCGGGGCATTTCAATTGAACTACATTTTTCAGCCTCTTCGCCCTTTCGCCTCGGAAGGGACGAGGGTGGCCGGAAGACGCGACGTTACGAAGCCTACAGTTCTACCCGTATTGCCAGGACTAATTCTCCCCCATTCGAAATATGAACTCGGGGGATGTCTGGAAAAGACCAACTGTATATTACCACGATAAGGGGTGTAAGGGCGGCTGAAAATTTGATTACAGACTGGTCAGGTCGAAGAGCTCTAATCTAGCGTGCATTGCGCTAAGACTATTTTTCATTCTTGAGTCATGGGGTGACAGGTGGAGTGAAGGAATAATGAACAACCAGAGAAAACACACGAGAGATGGAACATTCACGTTTTTTTAAAATCAATTCCATTCAACCCTCCCCCAATCGTTTTCATCCACTCTTTTGAACTTTGCCCAGCATTTTTATCGCCATCGACGCAACTTTTAATTCACACGTATCTGCAGAAGATTCCATTAATTACAATATTTGTTCTTGCGATTTTTTAAAAGATTTATTTCTACTCAGTAAATTGAAAAATATTTGATTTGACCTTTTTATTTATATATTACGGCATTTCCTCGAATCTCAAAATGGAAACGTCATTTTTTAAAACTGTCTGGCTGGTTAATAAACAGATGATTTTTAGTCAGGGGAAATTTAAATTCACCCCCGCCCCCTCCCCATAAAAGTTATGGGGTTTTGAAGTTTGCGGAAACACTTGATAAAATAGGACATTTTTGAACATCTCAACGCCTATTTGGGTTTGTTTGGGTTTTTGAAAAATTCGAAATTATTTTTAACGATTTTCTGCTCGTAAAAAAATTGTTAATGAAAAATATCCGCGTCTCCCGACTGAATATCATCATCATTTATAATCTGATAAATGATATTTTATCCGTGAAATCGGATAATATTTTTCGGAAAAATCACTTATTTAAATAATTATCCAATCTCCTTTTTATAGCAATTTTTCAAATAAAAATTCCAGTTCTATTTTAATTTTTTCAATTGCCAGTCTTACCGGTAACCCTCGCACCAATCCTTTTCAATTTAATCCATCCACCAGAAGCTCTGAACCCTTGAATTCAACGACCTTCAACCACATTTTAAAAAAAGTCATCTGACAGCTCTAATTTTATGATTGTCCACATCACCTCGTTTATTTTATTGTGGCCCTTTGAATTTCAATTAATTTCCGAATTCGATTTTGCATCTTCCCTGAGAACCTCACAATAAGAAACATTATGTCAAGAAAGTTCATTCGTGATGCTGTTTGCAAGGAAAAATCATCGGAGAAAGCGAGTGAAATCCGTAAACCGTCGACGAAAAACCAAAAACTAGTTACGACGGTTGAAATAAAAAAAAAGGTATGGCTTCACGGATAAACGAATTCCATCGAAATTGTGGTTGTACCGGACGAACGTCGAATGTCCGCATCATACTCGCGTGCGTGTGCGAAGTAACCTACGTTTGTGAAATGTCATCGGCGCCGAGGCTAAATCGAACTTTTCCATACCCCGCTGAGCGTGTGTACCGCCGCAAGAATTTGATATCGAAAAACGTAAATGTCTTTTCAGAGGAATGAAACGATTCACGGGAAATCGAGGGGAAACGCGTCTTCACGGGATGGCCAGAACAATAAAGATAATGTCGTATAGATCGTCGGAGTCTTCCTCGATAGAATTGAAACTTGTTCGATCAAGATAAATAATTGTGTAGCGAAAATAATTAAGATCGTTGATTCGACATCTTAAAGAATTTAATAATAAAGAGAAAAAAAAAGAAGCGAATTACGTGATAGTGTACGTAATCGACTTCCACACTCATGTGCTTCTCGTCTCGACTGGATTCAAAATTATCTCGACTCGAGATTAAGAGAGAACAAAAAAAAATAACGATAGTTGGGGAGAAATTATACGGAGAAAGAGGAAAAATCCAATCTCGAGATGACGAGCAACGAATAGTGGTTGAAGGAAATTCTACAATTGATATATTGATTACGTACACTTTGATGAAAAAGCAAAACACGAATGCAACTGGTACAATTGACTCGCGTTCAATATTTGTTCGCCGTATTATGAAATATTTACACATTCATGCGCGAACACACGAGTCAATATCAAATATATACACATGTGTTTACATGTGCATATATACGTATGCACATATATGTACACACACACATACAGGGTGTTTGGCACATGGACCGACACCATTTTTTGGGGCATTGGGGGCCTCATTCGCTACTTTTTTCACCCTTAAACCCTATGTCCTAAGTGTCACGATAATTAAGATATGATTTTTTTTTCGATTTTTTTAATTACCCGAAATTTCGCCTCCAAATCGTCATAACTTTTTTGTTTGTGGTTGTAATAGCACGAAATAACTGCAATGTATGTTTATTATAAATAATTCATTATTTGATACAATTGGTTTCAAGAAAATGCCTCACGAGCTTCCAAAGTCTTACAAATGCGTAAATGTATGAAAAAGTGTCAACTTCTAAATTCACCATAAAAAAAAACTAAAAGCTATTTTGAACTTGGTTTCGTTTTAAAAAGTTCACTAGTTTATACCCTTTCCAATGGAATGTTACATGTCCTAGAAATAATTCATTACGTGGTCAAAATAAAAAAAGTAAGTTTTTTTTATTATGAATTTAGGAGTTGAAATTTTTCATACATGTGCACATTTTTAAGACTGGAAGCTCAAGAGTCACTTTCTTGAAACCAATTGTATCAAATAATGATTTGTTTGTAATAAACATACATTGCGGAGCGCAATAAAAATTATTTCGAGCTATTAACCACAAATGAAAAAGTTATGACGATTTAACGGCGAAATTTTGGGTAATTAAAAAAAAAACAAAAAAAATCATATCTCAACACCGTGACAGTTAGGACATAGCGTCTAAGGGTGAAAAAATTAGCAAATGACCCCCCCCCCCCCCAATCACCAAAAAAATGTGTCAGTCTATGCGCCGAACACCATATATATATACGTGTGTGTGTGTACATGTATATGTATATATATATATATATATATATACCTTGTGAGAAGAAAAAATTGAGGGCAAAAAACTTTAGCCAATTGTAATTTATTGTTGATTCTTTCGCGGGCGTCCGATGTGCTGCAGCACGAATTGTTTTTATATTCCGAAATATATCGCGTATCTCAAGAGACGAATAGTATATACGAAAGAATATAAATGTGCTTGCATAGCCTTCGCATTCGATGCGAGAGAAATTTTTTTCGTTCCGTTTAAAATTGTCTTTTCTTTGGTATTGAACAAGTTTCAGCTCTTGAATAATTAACGAGGGGACTAGTAAAACATTGTGGTGGTTAATTTGTCGTTTCGAACTCTCGTTCTTCACGGAGGCCGACGAGAAGAATTGCTTTTTCATTTTCGCTGGGAATACAAACTCGAGGAAAATAATCGAGAAATGGAAATCGAGTTGATCATTTATAAACGTGGTGGAAAGTTCCATCGGTGGAAAAAACAACTATACGAAACGATATTAGAATTACCTACGATTCATGTGATTGTCTGTAAATAAATAGTATGTAAAATTACATAATGTTAATTACGATATGCCCTACGTGTTTAAATTAATAAAGTGAAAAGAAACAGCGAGAACAAAAAAGAAACGATGAGACACCCAACGGTTATTGTGTAAGTTGCGTAAGTGAGAACATAAAATCGAAGCATGAAAGAAGAATTAAAAAAAGGGCTTAACACGACGCGGTGATGATTTGAAAACGAAGTAAATAAAGCGTAAAAACGCAAACTGGGTGATGATTGTCTGGCCGCCTGTGCTAACCGATTCGTAATTGTGATGCAATTACGTGATCGAGATAGGATTCAATAGGAAAAAAAACAGAAGGAACTTCACGGGCCCATAAAAAAAACACCTTAGATTTTTTTATTATACATGCTACCAAAATCAAATGGATAGGGGATGAATGGGTTAACTCCATTGTTAACCTGCATTATTCATTCATACTGTAAGGTCACATTTTTCATATTACTAAATACGAATTTGCAGTGTCTCGTTTTTTTTTAATTCAACGACTTGAAGATTGTACATTTTTATTGAGCTAAAATACTCATTATTTCATTCGCCATTCTCAAAACATTAAAATTAAATATAAAATTCTCTAAGTATTAGAGAAAGTAAAATTTGTTTAATGTGCTTAATTTTTCACGTGCAGAAGGTTTTGTATGCGTATTTGTACAAATATCGATTTCTTGTAAATAATTTCCAAATAGAATGAAGAAAAAGGAGAAATAAAAGCATTTAAAAACGACACAAATGATTTCGCCAAGCTGATGATACGAAGAAATCGCATGACTCAAAGGTGACGTATCGAAGTGAGCGTAGCCCTCAAAAATGAAAAATGAAACATCGTTTCATCGACGTATTCGATGTTTGGAAATTGCGATCGACCACATAGTCAAGTCGTGCTGTCGCGGAAAAGCCCCGTAATCGGAAAAAAAATAGAAGAAGGCTAGTTTTTTGACAGGTGATTCTGTAGGTGGCAAGGGTGCTAAATCCAAGTTTGTCTAAAAACCGTGGTGCAAGATTTTTTTAGGAGATGAAGGGAGATGGGGGTGGATTGATGCTAAACTACAACCCCTACGAGGTCGGCGCCGTGAGACAAAATGTTCAGAAAAATCCAGGCTTTAGTTTTGTCCACAACGCCGAAGTCATGGTGGTTCATTTTGGGGGTGAAAAAGTGAGATGAAATTTTGAAAAATCAGTTTTAATTCAATAACTCTTTAGGATAAATTCGTACACTTTTTGTTTGAATAGGAACGTTGTAGGCCTTAAAAAGGCGCGTCGATCGAGTATTTGATCATCACTCTCCAATAATATCTTCACCCCCAAAAAAATTATTGAAATACCAAAAGAAAATTTGTAGAATAACTCAAAAACAATCGATTTTTCGGGTATGGTTTAAATGTACGAAATGTAGAGAGTAATTTTCTATATATTTTCGTTCCTATGGACCACCCTTGAATTTTGCTTTTTCCAACCTCTCTCGGAGTTGGAAATGAAAAAAATTAAATTCTGGGAAAACTATTGCCCGCACGAATTCGCCGCCGTGGAACAATTTATAGCTTGAACCCTCAGCTACATTTTTGCCCTCAGCGCCAAATTCGTATCTCTTTATTTTTGGTCAATAGTTTTCCCAGAATTTCATTTTGAATTTTCAACCTTCGAGAGGGGTTGGAAAAATAAAAATTCAAGGGTGGTCCATAGAAACGAAAATATAGAGAAAATTATTCTCTACATTTCGTACATTTAAACCATCCCCGAAAAGTCGATTGTTCTTGAGTTTTTCAATAAACAATTTTTCTTTTTATATTTCAACAGTTTTTTGGGGTTGAAGATATTATCGGAGAGGAATAAGCAAATACTCGATCGACGCGTCTTTTCAAGGGCTACAAGGTACCCATTTAAACAAAAATTGTATGCATTTTTCGTAAAGAGTTATCGAATTGAAACTGATTTTTCAAAATTTCACCCAACATTTTCACCCTCAAAATGAACTTCCACGACTTCGGCGCTGTGGAGAAAAATAAAGCCCGGATTTTTCTGAAAATTTTGCCTCTCGGCGCCGATCTCGTAGGAGTTGTACTTCGGCATTAATCCACCCCTTTAAAAAAACCCTGCATCCCGATTTTTAGGCAAACTAGGATGTAGCGTCCGCGGCACCTACAAAATCACCTGTCAAAAAACTAGCCTTCTTATAATTTTCGCCGATTCCAATATACATCACGACTGTGCTCGATAATATTCCCGTCATCGTAATCGACTACTGTGCTGCTCAAGTAGAAAAATGACGAGAGAAAATTCACGCGAAAAGAAAAGTGGGGGTAAAATGAAAAACTGAAAACTCGACGAACACGATCAAGGGTAGCACGGGCAGGCCACACGCTATAGATGTAACACTAATTAACGCCGTAGCTTAAGTTAAAATAAGGGTTTAATTACCAAAAGAAAAGGAAGAAAAAAGACACTCGACGATACAAGTGAATATTGTCCGATACATACGAACCAACGAGGTTTTTAAAAAAAGTTACACAGATCGGCAAAAAAAATGGAAGCCCAAGAATAGTAAGGCACGAATTATGCGAGAAGGAGATAAAGCGAGAGAATGCAAATGAGAAGTAAAAAAAGAGAGAAAAAGAAGTTCGTTGGACTGACGCCTTGGCTGCGTTGGTCGAATGACAACAACTTTAATGTAAAAAGGGGCGACAGGGACTTTGCTCTATATATTTTTTTTGCAACTTTCTTATCTCGCACGCGGCCAGCCGCACATCGATAAAAAAAAAGAAGACTCGATAGGAATAAATATTTTCTCGGTTTAAAGATCGGAGGAAAAAAAATACTTTTTCCTACTGAAGGGAAACAGAGGAAGAGCCGGAAAAAGATACGGTCAAGTCGCGCGAGAAAGGAAAGTCAACGACGTCCTCGTCACTCCTTTGAAACAACAAGAAAAAAAAGAAGACTATTATGAAGGAAAGAAGAAAAAGAGATAACATTCGTCTATAGATAATTGGTAGTGAGCATTGAATTTTTGTACCAATGTCTATTGTAGTAATTAAGTGCCACGCCTTGATTTTTCACATTTTATTCGTAATGCGCTCATTCCCATACGCATTTTCGTCTGCAACCCTCTCATACGTTCCACCCGCAACTTGGTCTCGACCCTTGTTTTCTCAATTCATTGTTTACCGACCATTATGTCCTTTTTAATATTAAAGACAACAGAAAAAAAAACAACAAAAATAACGTGCTTTTCGTCCCGAGTGTAGTCGCGCGTCCGGAAATTCCACGGCCACGAACGACGAGTGAAAACGTAAATAGAAACGAAACAAAATTGCCGAAAGAAAAGAAAAATGTATAAATCCCAAATTATCATATCGTCGTGCGGGATATCCGGGACCTTGCACAGGGATTGTATATTCGCCGCGTCCCATTCAATCGCGATATTAATTGTAATTAAAGGGCGGAGAGTAAGCGACGTCAACGATGTCGAGGACGACGTGTACTTTGTGCCACATACGAGACCTTCAACCTCGGCGAAACTCTGTCAAAATCGTCATGGAGACGACGAAAAAATGGAAACCTTTGATTAAAAGAACAAATATTAAGTTACGAATGATTAAGAGTGTTCGCGTCGTCCACGGATAACAATCGTTGCGTTTCGAAAGCGATTTGTCTGATTAATCGTTAAGTCGAAATGCGTCCACTGATTCGAACGTTCGACGATAATTGATGTTATTGTTTTGAATTATTATTATTATTATTATATATATATATATATATATATATATATATATATATATATATATATATATATATATATATATATATATTTATCTGATTGTACGACGTACGTCACTTTGTTCGAAAAAGAGAGAAAGAAAATTAATTTGACTAAACAACACCAGGACGATTATTATTATTATTATTCGGGTGATGGAATATACTCGAAATATGAAGTTATATATATATATATATATATATATATATATATATATATATATATATATATATATATAGACGCAGAATTGTCGAACGAGCGAATAAGGGGACATCGCGTGGGAGTTGAACCTCGAAGCTTGCCTTGTCTCGCGGATTCCCGAACCGAAAATCACGAACTAAGGAGATCAATATCGAGATAATAAATACCACGAAAAAAAAACGAGTAATTATGTGATCCAGCACTATCGAATCCGCGAGATGACGCCTAAACGAGTGAGGACGAAGACAAAATGAAATGATTGTGCAACAATGAGTGCGTCTGGGTTTTGCTGCGTATGCGCGATCGAGTTTGACGAATGATTGACTTATATATAATGAGCGCGTGGGACTCGAGTGAAAATGGAAAAATGAAACGAATGTGTAATCTCTACGGATGAATGAGGAGGACGACATTGAGTCGAACGAGAGAACCAGAAAAATACAGGAATACACGTTACCCGATAATGCATTCGCAATTTTAAGACACTTCGTTACCAAACATTCGTATGCATCTCAATCTCGGTTGTCCGGAGCGGAGAAAAAAAAATCGTGTGCGAATTCGGCGAAACGTCATTTTTATTTCATTTCCTCGACGGGACTTCCGAAATTCTCAATACGATTAGCTTTCTCGTGAATTCGAGAGGGCTGCAGCCTCCCCCTCCTTTTTTGTTGAGACACGCACTTTTGACGTTTCGAGATGGAAATCGGAAGTCTCGCCGACCTGTCGCGAGAACACTGCGGTCTCTTTCGCGTACTCTTTACATACCAGAAGAAAAGGAAAGAAAAATGAGGAGAAAATAAACGACGAATGTCAAGCGTTTCGTTGTAAACTATTGTGGCGAGTGGGGATGGTGAATGAAAAAAAAAGAATCGGAAAACCCCGCTCTATGTGTGTAAGAACCATGAAGCTTAATGAAGAACATTATACTATGAAACTTACGGGATACTAAATAAAAGTAAGCCAAACCGTTGAGAAATTCAATGATCGTCAGTACCCATCCCGATCCTTGCACGTTGGCGATTATTCCTGAAGAAACGTTTATGTATTGTGCAGTAATGTATGCTATTAAAATAACGATTAATTTTTATATTTTATAAGGTTATTTTTCATTTTTATATTTTTATATTTTCTATTCCACCAATTTATTAAAGTAATTGTGCAGTAATCTACTTTATTTTGAGGGGTCTTCTCACTTTAGACACAAAAAAGGCTATTTTCGTTAATTTTTTGATAGGTTTATATTATAGATATTGATATAAAAGTTGTTGCACCTAATAAATACACTTTCGAAATACATTTTTAAAAAATTATTTGATTAAGTCACTATTTATAGACGAAAATGGTAGTTAAAAAATGTCTTAAAAAATGGTAGGTCTGCACGGTTGATAAAATCTCGGAGATGCATCATCCGAAACAAAAAAAATCGACGGTTTTAGATTCAGTATGTTAATGGCTATAGCGCACATCATACGATTTTTTATATATGCAAAAATAACAAAATGGCAGCCATTTTTCGAAAAAAAAAAAAAAAAAAAAAAAAACAAAAAAAACTTGTTTTTTTTTCACCGTTGTTGGCAAAAAAATGATAAATATCACACATTTTTTTAAATCCTTGACATGCGCTATAGCTATAGTTGTAAAGCTATAGTTGTATGGCTATAGTTGTAAAGAATATGTGGTTCGAATTTCATAAGGATCGGTTCAGTACTTTCGAAGATTTTATCAACATGCCGTCGAAAAACGTAGTTTCGAGAAAACCGCGTTTAAGGCGTTACCCCCACTTGTAGCGCAAAAAAAGGCCTTTTTCATGAATTTTTTTAAAGAAAACTACAAAACTTTTTTAATCGATCAATATACCATCTTAAAGAACTTTCAGTAATTCTTTTATTGAAAAATATTACATTGTTTAGTGGCAAATGGCCGTCAATGAAATAATGTTTTTATATACACGGTTTGCGGTGACCAACATTGCGGCGAAGTGGATAATCTGAAAAAAAATGCGGATGGATTTAGTCAAATATAAGTATAAACTAGTCTTTAATCGAAGGATTTTAAAAAATATTCATTTTTCACAAAATGGCGGACAGTCAAAGTTAATGGTTCGATTTTAACGAAAAAAAAAACGGCCGTTTTTTGGCTATAAAACGGCCATTTTTTTCGAAAAAAAGAATCGAACGATTAAAGACTACATTTTTATGTATTAAATAAGCCTGCAAAATTTCAAGAAGATCGGTTCATTAGTGTTCGAGTAATCTTGGTCACCGACTTCAGAAATGCCATTTTGAGAAAAACGCGTTTAAAGTTTCAATTTCAGTTTACACGAAGAAAATATTTTTTTTGTAAACTTACATAGAGTCATCTATTCCGAGCATCAAAAAAAACTGCACTTCAAATTACACTTAAAAAAAATGCAATAAAAAAAAATCGATTTTTTTCAAAATCGCAAGTGGGGGTAACCCCTTAACCCCTTCGTTGGCAGAGAGAACTCGACATAAAGTGCCCAAAATTGCAGGAAAATATTTGTATCCTGAAAACTTGGACTCCAGGGTTTTTGAGGGTGCTGATTACGAATCTGAACTCAAAATTCGGGAATTCACAACGACGAACAAATATGGCGAATGAAAATACAAATAATACAGATTGTTCCAGTAAAATTTTCAATTTCGGTCCGCCTTTCCAGTGCCGCCATTTTGAAATTTAAAATTCAAAGCTCAGATTCGTAATAAGCGACCTCAAAAATCCCGGAGTACGAATTTTCATCTAAATCGAGTAAAGTTTTTTATTTTTATCCGCCATATTGGCGCTGCCATTTTGAATTTCCAAATTTTGACTTCAAATTCGGAATCAGCGAGCCCATAAACCCCCGAGTGGCGCTCCGAGTTCAAATCAGAGCAAGTGACATAGGGAAGTAAAGGTTGACGCACTATTGCGTCAATGCCAACGAAGGGGTTAAAGTTTGTTTGTTACATAAATACATGAAAAAAATATTTTTTATACGTTTCGAAAGTGTATTTATCAAATGTAACAACTTTTATATCAATATCTATAATATAAACCTACCAACAAAATTCATGAAAATAGCCTTTTTTTAGCGTCTAAAGTGAGAAGACCCCTTAATAACAAAATTATTTTTTCTGGTATCACAATGAAGTATTTAATAAAAATAATTGTTCAGTAATGCATTTTATTCAAATAAAATACATCACTGACAATTATTTTATAGAAACTACTTTTCACATGACATCGGAGAAAATAATTGTTTGTCAGAATATAAAATAAAGTGTAAAAAAGAATTTATCTCACTCGTTTTTGTGGAATTATAAAAAAAAGAACTGTAAAACATCCTTCGTAAGATATTTCGATAATTTCGTAGGGTGCGTAGACAAAGAACACAAAACGCATTTATTTCAATATTATTTTAATCATTTTTCCAAGTGTGCAATCTGTACATTTATTTTCCGTCCGTTGATTTTCTTATTGGAGACTGCAAGCTGTTCCGTACGTACATCCGGATCTCTCTTAGGCAACGGTTACGATGAAAAGTACTTATCATTTTCTCTGATATTCGTCATCCATTGCTGGATAATAAGTACGATTCGTAGAGACTTCTCTACATGCCATAACGAAGATACCGATATATTGGAGATTACTTTTGTCCTTGTACAAGCTCCTATTTGTACATTGATGGAAAAAAGCTCCTCAAGTATCCATGGTGAAAAATTTACTAGATTGTTCAGTGGAGTGCACAAACGAGGAACATCGAAGAACGTTTACCGTTCAACTTACAAGCTTCCCATTCGCATTCCTTTTGTCCGTTTTCCTTTTTAAGGGTGCCAGCTTCTTATAACTTTGGTGCTTTTATCTGGAACGTTTTGACCCAACGAGCTTTGTGGCACGTTGTATGCGTTTATTTCGATTTTTTGTTCATGTCACGCGTTTTCATGCAATTCACGATGGTTCTTCGAAACGATATGAGATAGCAAGCTCCCACGAGCCTCAATGGACCCATGAGAATTGACTGAAGTATTAAATCGCAGATTGAGGCGAATGGTGCCATCCCGGAACTGAGGACTGTCAGTATGTAACCTTCGAAGCCAACGGTAGAGAAGAACCTTTCCGCCTGCAGAGAAACGAAAATCTAGAATCGGCGAGAGTGACTAATTGGTAGCATCGAGCGTCAATGACACGAGACGACGGTGATTTTAGGGGGCCGGGTTGAAATTCCGAACTTTGAATTATCAGAACGCTCATAACTCCGTAAAAATACTACCCCCGAAAGATCAAAACTCCGAAAGAATTTTACACGAAAGTCCAAAACTCCGAAAGTCTGAACACCGTCAAAATAATTCGGTTATGGAAGTTTTAAAAGTTTCAAAATTTGCGATAAATCGACGAATTATTTTAAGATTTCTTTTTTATTAAGGCCTTAGGCCACAGCAACGGGTATAAAATTATGTGCGATTTAACAATTTTTTTTCAGATGAAAAAGTGATTCACTCATAAAATTAATTTCATATCTATTTAGTATGAATATCAAGCTGTAGGAATTTTTTTTTCGATGTAGAAAATGACCGACTACTCGAAATTTCTCGAAACAACTTTTTGCCAATTGGCGTGACAAATAACTTCAACAATTTTCACTCGATTTGATTCAAATTTAAAAGTTATGTTCCTAATTGCATTTCGCAGAGAAGTACGTACGGAATTTCTGATTAATCGAAAACTTCTCATTTTATGAGCAGTTTATGAGCAGTTATAACGAAATTTTTCACTGAAAATTCATTTCTCAAGTTCAAATATCTACAACTTTTGAATAAAAGAATATTTTTTAAATTCCGTGCGTACTTCTCTAGGTATTCTAATGTAGATTGACGAGAATTTTTGTTTTTTGTTCTGGGTTAAAAATTGTGGATGCTAAATGTCACGCCGCGGGGCGCCTAAAAAAAGATAACAAAAGAAAATATTAGTATTCGGCCATTTTGTACATCGAAAAAAAAACAGCTTGATATTCATACTAAATAGATGTGTAATTAATTTTATGAGTGAATCACTTTTTCATACGAAAAAAAAATTGTTAAATTCGCACATGATTTTATACCCGTTAATGTGGCCTTAGGCTTTAATTCGGGACCACTGATTTATCAGTCATGCCAAGTCATCATGTAAAAAGACCGATAGAACTCAATGGTTTGGAATCAACTCAAGAACTCAATGGTTTGGAAATATAGCAGCAGATTTTCATTATTCACATGCATTTATACAAGGGCATGCTCACGTGTCAAATTTTTCCCCAACCAATCAATGTGAGTATCAATTGGTTCTGCCTCGTTATTTTACAGATTGCAAAGCATACAATCATTTAATTGCAGATGTAAAATTTATCTTTCTTCACAACAACATTAATAACCTTAATCCGTTATTAGACATGATGTATTTTGGTGCTAAATAGCCAAAAAAAATTACATTACCCGTAGTGTGAACGTTTTGCCCATCGAACCGCACGTAACATTACATAGATTAAACTATTTTTTATCTCTAGTGTTTTGTGGTGAAAAAAAATTGAAAAAATTCATAGACTCAGTATAGTCCAGACAATGCCATATAATTTTTTTACATCTTGTATCGTGGCTAACGCTCCAACCTCCTTGAGAATCGAGAAAATTAGTATTATTTCATCTCCTACTGTCCCGATTAAAGTGGTATTTTGAAATTCAATAACTTTTGCACTCGTTGCCGACAGAGATCGCTAATACGAGATCATTCACGTCTCCGTCTAGTCTGGTAATGCCCTCGCTCATTTCTCTAATAAATGAAGATAATGACGGAATTTTGCATGGATCTATCAACTTTCTTATGGCAGTCGGTAAGGCCTCATTCGCACGAGATCTTTATCAACGTCCGTTAAGGGGTTACACCGAGTTGTAATTTTTGAAAAAATCGATTTTTCGTTTTCGACGGATTCTTATAACACAACCTCTCAAAAATATTCTCTGAAAATTTCAAGACGGTCCGTTGACAATTGGGGGAGTTATGAGTATATATATATATATATATATATATATATATATATATATATATATATATATATATATATATATATTTATTATATATGTGTGTGTATGTATGTATGTATATATATTTTAAGTTAAAAACCACAAGTTAAGTCTTGTTTCAACCATACTAGAATTTATAAACGTTACAAACTGTACGAAAAAAATTATATACGTAAAGATAGCAATGAATCATTTTTGTGAAAAAAAAAACATAACATTTTTACCGACTTGAAAAAAACAAAGGACATTCCCAATTCGATCCTTACATTGAAGAATTATGTTGAACCCGGTAACAATTTTTTTAAAGATATATGAAAAGGTTAAAAATTGAAATAAACTTTTTTAACTGTATTTCGCAAATTAATTTAAACATTGTAAAATAAAAAAATACATTAAAAGCAAATACAGAAACTGTTCTTCATTATAAACAGAAAATTTTATGCAGGTGACAATGAATAAAAAATAAATGCAAACACGTATTTATAATAATAATAATGTGGTTGTGTATCGACAGATCGAATGCAAATGTATAGAGCTTACAGTAAATGAGTTTTCAAGTTTTTAAATTTTTAAAGTTTCGCCCTGACAAGATTTTTGTATGTAATGAAGAATAATGTCAATATTAAAACATATACAAATATATTTATTTTCATACTGTTCAGTTTTTTGGTCGAGTCGGTTTCATTTTTCGTAATACTTGCAAAAAGTAAATTCTGTAAAAATTCCAGAGAATTTCCAAAATTCCGACTTTTCCCTGATTATTCCAGGAGGAAAGAAATTCGCCGAGTTTTCCCTGTTTTCCATAAGCGTTACAACCCTGATTATACATAGCTATATAGCATCTTCGTAAAATAATAAATGAAATGAATTATGTTATTCTAACATTATTTGGCAATTATCCAGTGATCGAAAGTTTTGCAATTATGCGAAGTGTCCGAAAACTGTTGACCGGTAGTGTACATACGAGTAGTATCGATGACGTTGAAGTTTGCACCCTTGGGATGCAACGAAAATGACTTATTTTTATTTCTCAAATTTTCTTTGGCAAATTTTACCAACGAAAACCACGCAAACATTTTTTCGGATTATTATTTAGAATTATTTACGACCAATTCGCAGCATATGATTTTTGATAATCATGAAAATGAGAAATTGCAAAGAATTTTCGTTGCCAACGATGCAAACTTCAACCCCATTAGTATCGATGGACCTAAGACGTGTATTAAAACGTCATTTACCAGAGCGTCTTCGATCAAAGACTTGGCAACGACTTCCGGTTTCACCAATTCGCTGCTGGACGATATGAGTGAAGTTTCCAGGGGTTTGGTCAATTCCTCAGTCGCAAATCCAGGAGTGTCCGTGTCAGGTGGCAAGCTCAAAGTGACTGAGACGTTGTAAGGACGAAGCTCCATGGCGATACTTTCGGCAAGACCGCGGAGTGCAAATTTCGTGCAACAGTATGCGGAATAGCCGAATATTCCTTGGAAGAAAAAATAACAATAATCGATGAATATAGAAAAAGCTACACACGAGTTTAAGGAGGTTGGAGCGTTAGCCACAATCCGAGGTTAAATTTAATTTAAAAACAATACGTGTTATTGTTTACACTATACTGAGTCTTCACGAATTTTTTGAACTTTTTTCACCACCAAACACCAGAGATAAAAAATAGTTTAATGTATGTAATTTAACGTGCGGTTAGATGGGCAAGATTTTCACACTAAAGGTTATGTAATTTTTATTGTTATTTAGCACCAAGATAAACCATTTCTAACAACGGATTAACGTAAACTAATCCTTTGTGAACATTTAGAGAAAAAAAAATCCTCATCTTGCCCATCGTAAACCATGGGCCAATAATCTCGTGACGTAAATATGAATAGGCGTAATTATGAATTACTCAAAATTTCATTGTGAATTGTATAAAACATTCGTTGTCGTAGTTTTTTTCATAATAATCATCGATAATGTTATGCTTTTTCAAGTTGGTAGTAACACAAAAGTTTTTCTACTTTACGTAATAAAAATGTTCAAATTTATAATTTTGCCCTTTAATTATATATTTAAAAAAATTAAATACATAATTTAATTTTTTTAAATATATAATTTTAAAAAATTATATAAAGGGATTTTTTGCCCTTTAATTATATATTTTAAAAAATGAGCATATATAGAATAAATCTGTACCTCGTATGCATTTTTTTGAGGTTCATTGAAAAAAAAAGGAATAAACCGTCATTTGACTCAACTGAATCGCTCCAAACTCCTTAAGGGATAACACCACTCTAGGATTTTGGAAAAATCTTTTTTTTCGCTTAAAAAATACTTTGGGGTCATGAAAAAAATATGCATTTGGTCCTGTTGCGAATTTTTTTTTAAAGGTTCAACTATCGATTTAACGCAGCGCCTCGGACTTCTTTCAGGCGCTTCGTACAACTTTAAACGCATTTTTCTCGAAACCACGTTTTTCAAACTGGGAGGATGGATTACTCGAAAACCTTTCCATGGATCGATTTGAAATTTTGATAGTAGCTTGATAATTGCATTCTCTATGGGAGTACGTAGCTGTTTTTTAATTAAATTTAAACTTTTTTTATATGAACAATTTACTGCTTATTTTTTGGGCAAAAAATCGATTTATTTCTTTCAAAGTACGGCATTTTTTCAAAATTAAAAAAAATCCCTCCGTAGTCCTATAGCTAGTAATATATAGATTATATTTTTTTGGTTTTTGTTCCGGGTCTTATACTTCACGAGAAAACCGTCCTCCCGTGAAGCTATTTGTAAAAAAACGTTTTTCACGATGGGCTCTGTCGCCGCCATTTCGTACGAAAATTATAATGATTTTTTTCGCGTACTTAAATATGTGTTAAATAAACCCTCTCAAAAGAAATCGTATTCCTTTTTTCATACTGTCAAAATAAATTGTCAAAGTAAGGCGTTATTTTCTGTCGCTAGAGTGGTGTCATCTCGTAAGGGGCCAGTCCACTTTGAAAATTTTCAAAAATCGATTTTTTTGACTGTTTTCGAAAGTACATACATTCAAAAATATTGTGTCAAAATTTTATGAAAATCCGAGCTCTCGAAGTATTTTTTTTTACCTGAACGTCAGGACCTCATTTCGTCTACCTGAGAGTATAGCGCGCTCGGACGATCAAAGTATAAGCTTCAAACGCGTTTTTCTCGAAACAACGTTTTCAAAATCTAGCTCCATCGGGTGGGGGCAAAAATGTCGAACGATCGATATGCCGATGGGCCAAAATGTCGAATTCGAAAATGACGAATGTTCTAATATAGATAGATCAATCTTACTAGAGTCTGTGAAGTCGAAAATAATAATTACGAATATGAAAATCTCGGACGTTGATAAATAGCGAAAAACAAAAATCAGGTTTAATAAAATATCGAAAAACATAAAATCGATGGGCCTGTATGCATAACACCAAATAATTCGAAACGACAATTCTCCGAATTAAAAAAATGGCGATGGGGTGGGGATCAAAATATCGAAGGACCAAATATAGATCGACAAATACTTCGAAACGACAGAATTATGAACTCTCAAAATAGCGAAGGTTTAATTATTCGAAATTTAATGGTTCGACCGAAGAAAAAATCGAAGGACTATAAAGCGAAGCATCATTTATTCGAGAGCTCATTTATCTGAAAACGTATATTCAGATCGTTTGCAATTTGAGATATACAAATATAGATTCGAACAATCTATAACGTCCATATCTCCGAAACAGAAAAAAGCGAGTATCTAATATTCGTAATACCGCCTATAGTGAAAAGCAACATATCGAGACGCAAAATATCGAAGGTCCGAAATGGCGAATGCCAAAATGGCGAATGCCAAAATAGCGAGCATGGTATGGACGCCGTCCCGGCCGACCGCTAACACTATCTGCCACCTTCATTGCGATGCGCAAGTAGCATTGGCTCGATATTTCAAATTTTCGTCATACGGACCACTTGCCTGTTTAACCCATCGCTACTTTGTCTCCGTTTTGTTTGGATAAAATAATTAATATCCCCTACCTCAAATTCGTCGGCATTTGCGATTATGATGGATGAACGCGCGGAAGAAATGTCCACATCAGAGATGTTCTCTTCAAAACGAATTTTGTTTTTTAAATCAAATTTTGTCTTTCGTAAAAAATATCTGTTTGAGAAAATTTTTCATTTTAGTACAAATGTTCTCTTTGATGCAATTGTCTCTTCGGTACAATTTTTCGTTTCGATATAGTTGTCTCTTCGAAACAATTTTTCGTTTCGATACAGTTGTCTTTTCGATACAATTTTTCGTTTCGGTCAAAATTTTCTCTTCGGTGGGAATTTACTTTCTTACCAAATTTTGTCTGGTATAAAATTTGTACCAAAGAGGAAAGTTGTGTTAAAGAGAAAGAAAATTTGTACTACACCGAAAATACCAACCGAAGAATACATTTTGTTGGATGAGAAAATTTATACCGAAGGAACATTTGTGGAGACTTATTTTTTCAGTAGAACCAGTTTGGCTAAAAGAAAATATTTGCACATCTCTCAGCTTCGCTCTGAAGCGCAAGGAATGTACTGCTCGATCGCAAGTTTTCGCCATCTGGGCCGTTCGACATTTTGACCCTTCGCTATTTTAACCACTCGACTTTTTGACCGTTTGATTTAATGCTTTCTGTTTTTTGAACCGTCGCTATATTTACAATTCGAAGATTCGTCTTCCCAAATTATTTGGTGTTATTTATATAAGCAAATCGATATTATGTCTCTCGATATTTTTTAAATCGGTTTTTGTTTTTCGCTATATTTCAACTTCGAGATATCCGTATTCGGAATTTTTATTTACGACTATATAAACCCTCCGAACATTGATCTATCTATATTCAAACATTCGACATTTTTTAATTCGATATTTCAGCCCATCTGAATATTGATCCATCGATATTTCGACTCCCACCCTGGCGATGGTTCACAATGCAGAAAATCATTAAAGGGAACGGCCAAAAAGTCGAGTGGTTGAAATCGCGGAGGGTCAACATGTAGAACGGCCCGAATGGCGAATCGAGCAATACGTCACTTGCGCCTCAGAGTGAAGCTGCGAGATGGCGCTGGCGGTCTGTAGGCTAAAATATCGTAAGACAGTCATCCCACGTGACGGGCCCCACCACGTTCGCCATTTTGGCCGTTCGACCTTTCGGCGTTCTACATTTCGGGCCATCGACATGTTGCGTTTCGATATATTGCTTTTCGCCATAGACGGTATTACGCATATTAGGCACTCGCTATTTTCTGTTTCGGAGATATGGGTGTTCTACATTTTTCGATTCTGTATTTTTATGTTCCGAATTTCAGACAATCTGAATATTCGTTTTCGAATAAATTACCTCTCCAATAAATAATGGTTCGATTTATAGTCATTCGATTTTTTTATCAGTCGAAAGATAAAATTTCGAATGATTTAACCTTCGTTATTTTGAGAGTTCATAATTCTGTCGTTTCGAAATGTTTGTCGTTCTATATTTGGTCATTCAACATTTTTACCCCCACCCCTAATGGACTTTGATTTTTTGGTTTCAGAAAAGCCGTTGCCGAGTTGTGATGGAGCTACCTAGCCCACCTATTTTTGAGGCGTTACGTTAAACTATAGTTTTTGTACTTGAAAATGAATAAAAATGAGTTAAATTTTTTTTAAATGTATTTCCAAGACTTTATTTATCAAGTCCAACAACTTTTATATTCGTATGTTTTGTGAAATCGTCAAAAAAAATCGCGAAGACAGCCTTTTTTCGTGGCTTCAAAGTGGACTGGCCCCTTAAATAGAGAAAGAAGGCGAGATTTAGAAAGATCTGAAGGTAGCAAACCCAAAACAGCAGCCAAAGAAGACGTCAATACGATTATTCCGTCAGTCGAGCTCTTCATTTGCGGTACAACGGCTTTTATACAATTGTAAGTTCCAATCAAGTTGAGATTGACCATATGATGAAGATCGTCTGGTGTGGTATCTTCGATTTTGCCGCATATAGCAGTTCCCGCGCAATTAACGAGCATGTAAACCGGACCCATCGATGTTTCCATCTCGTTGAAGGCTTTCTCAACATTCTCGTAACTTTTGCCAATGTCGAGAGAGAGGAATTCCACTTTTTGAACGTCCCGGTCGAGGCAAGCTTCGACAATCTCGTTAGCTGCGGCCTTAAGCTTCTTCACGTCACGGGCTATTATTGTCACGTGAGCGCCCATTCGTGCAGCGTGCAATGCTACCGATTTTCCTATACCGCTCGATCCACCGGTTACCTGAAACGATCGAGAGATACCAGTGAAAATTCAGTACTTGCCCTCATCTTAGCGCGTGCAGGGTATAAAATCATGTGCGAATTTAACAATTTTTTTCGTATGAAAAAGTGATTCACTCATAAAATTAATTACACATCTATTTAGCATGAATATCAAGCTTATAGAAAATATATATATTTTTTTTCGATGTACAAAATGGCCGACTACTCGAAACTTCTCGAAACAGTTTTTTTTTTCAATTGGCGTGACAAATAACTCCAACAATTTTCACTCGATTTACTTCAAATTTAAAAAGTTATGTTCCCAATTGCATTTCGCAGAGAAGTACGTACGGAATTTCTGATTAATCAAAAACTTTTCATTTTATGAGCAGTTTTGAATAAAACAATATTTTTTAAATTTCGTGCGTACTTGTCTAGATATTCTAATGTAGATTGACGAGAATTTTCGTTTTTTGTTCTAGGTAAAAAATTGTGGAAGCTAAATGTCACGCCGCGGAGCGCCTAAAAAATAAGATAACAAAAGAAAATATTAGTATTCGGCCATTTTGTGCAGCGAAAAAACAACATTTTTTCCAACAGCTTGATATTCATAGTAAATAGATGTGTAATTAATTTTATGAGTGGATCATTTTTCCATACGAAAAAAAAATTGTTGAATTCGCACATGATTTCATACCCGTTGCTGTGGCCTAAGGCCTTAAAAGGATTACGATTTTTTTTTGTGTTTTCGAATGACGAATACAATTTACCACCACATGCTTGTTCTTGATGCTTCTCTTTGGCTTGCCAGGCCACAAGAAGGTCTTTGCTAACAGGCTGCAGACCAGCAGAACGAAGCCAATCAAAAGGAGTCCCGGTACGATACCCATCCTTCGAATTTTCGGATTCCTGCAAAAACGCAAAGACGTGAACATCACTTTTGCACGGTGTAAAGTGTCATCGTTAGTGAGGCAAAAACGTAGTTCCTCATTTATCCACTGGAAGCGCTGTCAAGTAGAAGTAGTCTTGTAGATATAGATATGCAGCAATGGAAAAATAACCTCCCGACAGCCAGTACACGTGTTCACAATGTTTCTAGAAATCTAAACTACCCTGAACGCTCCAGTAGAACCGCATAGTGTGGACCCGGCCTTATTCTTCGCTATATTTTATTATATTCTATTGAGGATCCGCCAGTTCGCCTATCAAAAAAACCAAAAACGGCAAAAACAATTTTTTGTAAACAACAAACTCGCCAAACTGACAAATCAATGAAAACGGTGCCGTTTAAACATACACAATGCGTTCATTTCTTTTTTTTTATTCCTCTTCCATTATATTTACTTTCAGGTTCTTATTAACATTGTTAAAAAAGCAAAAGCAAAAATAAAAACAAGCAATGCAATATACTAAGAATAATCATTAATTATAAGGAACACAAATTTAGACCGCACAAATTTGTTCACACCCCATCTATTCAAATGGCGAAAGACCAAATAAAAATATTACAGAAGTTCGAACATACGAGAAATACAGTCTACTGAAATAATAATTCTCCTTCTGCTCAGGGGTTCAGGAGTGAAACAAAATACTCAATCATTTTCCATTTATATGGCTCTTACAAATATTGGGTCTGTTCGTTTTGGCGACACTTTTCTGCACTTCTTACGCCTTCTGAGGACTTTCTATTACTGTATCTATTGAAATTGTAGAAAGTGTAGCTAAACCGAAGACTCTATGTTTATTTTAAATAATCTGCGCCTTTGCACATCTGCTCGGGCCTGCGTTCGATTGGCTAACTTCTACCTAGCAGCGCTTCGGGTGGCAGAAGCGAGAACTGCCCGTTTGCCACATTATCTGAGTCACTCCCCACCCGAGGAGTTTCCAGACCTGTATGCAAGACCGTGCTTTGGAATACCTCGAAAGTGATTAATCGACAGTGAACTTTACCGACCGTAGGTAAGACTGCTGCTCCTCGAACTGGCTCCAAGGGTAATGCGGGAATGTGCAAAGACTCTGTGGGTACGACGATTCAGCGCCGCCTGGTTTGTACTCTGAAAAGCAAAGCTCCAGGTTATCACGAATGCACCGCTCGGTCGTCCAGTAGCGACCATCTTACGAATGAATCAGTCAAGCAATGTTCTAACGGAATAACTCACTGTTAGGCTCAAGCCGAAAATGAATGTGTATATTTCTTTGTCCGGGAAAAAACGCAAACGCATGAGCTGGCGATCAACCAATCCTTTGTGACAACACTGCGAACAAATTGTGATGAGTATTGCGAGGACTGATTGGAAATTGGCGAAAAAAAATCACAGGACAAATACATCGTATCAGGACGAACACATTGATCGGCGTGAGAGAAATCCAAAGATCAACCGAATTTCACACACAAGATTTACCTTCGTATGCACTCAAATTAATTGATTCTTCGATGACAATGGGAAACCAAGAAAACTGTATAGTGAGGATTAATATCGTCGTGACCATATGATCCTTCGTAGTCCCGTTGCTAACGTGATATATAATACTCTGCCTTCCTACGGCCGGCACCCAACAACGAGCGGCTCATTGAATTGTTATGCCGACAAGTGGCTCCATCTCTTCCATAAGCAACGTATCAATGCATTGATTTAACCGGCTGTATATGACATGATAAAGACACCGATTTCTTCCACAGTATTGCTCGATCCCAAAATAATGATTTAATACGTCTACATTTAATTCCGAGATTCTAAATGGTTGACCATTTTTCGGGGCATGGAGACTAGATGGGGAAGTCCAAATTCGGCATTTCAACTGGACCCAAAAATTGCGAATACTAAGGGTGGCGCTGCGGTCTTTCGAAGGGAATATGCTATATAGATTTCGTGTGTGTATGAAATATCGGATGTGATGGATCTGATTGTTGGACAGATGACTAACCCATGTAAACTTAAGGGGTTATTCGAGTTTCGAAACCAAAAAGGATATTTTCTCTATTAGAAAACTATATAATATATAAATTATTTTATTCAAAATGTTAAGAACATAAAAGAGCAACAATTCAACAATATTAAAAAAAAATTCATCCAAAAATTTGGGAAATTCAGCCGGTGGGGCCTGGTTTCCGGAGATCCCTAAAAAAAGAGTCCTCGTGGTGGTCAGGATAACGCATGATAGCTTTATCTGAAATTAAAAAACCAATTTTCTTCTGTTAGTAGATAAGTATAGCTCGTAATTGAACGAAGGATTTTGAAAAAAATGAAATTTGAATTTTTGGCAGAGTTGCATGCAAAATAGTTCAATTTTTGGTACAATTTACACTACGCATAGCCTTGTAAAATTAGTTGTAATCGAAAAAAAAATTCGTTCAATCACTAGTCAATACTATTTTGAAGTGTGCAAAATTTCAATGAGATCGGTGCATTCGTTTTTGAGAAATCGTCTTCACCGACTTCAAAAATAGTGTTTTGAGAAAAATACGATATACCTGCGTCGCTCCCGGCCGGTCTTTCTCAACGGGGGGAATTCCCAAAGGCTCATTCTTCTAGACTTTTACTCCGATTAACTTAAAACGATGGGAGAATATTCTAGACATATTGCACTATTAGATAATAAAATTTAAAAAAATGAATTTTTTTGAAATGTTCAAACCCACTTAACCCCTTAAGATCGCTGTGGATGTAACCGTCCGGGGTGGAGTACGAGGGTAGTACCAACTGTTAGCTATAAAATAATTCATACGTCATATTAAACGTATGTTTTCGACCATTCCATTTTTTAACCATTCGTTTTTTAACATTCCATGATTACATCAAATGTTTTCATTACTTTGTATAATTATTTTCTATAATTTTTCTTCGCTTAATTAACGCAAGACAAATTGGCAACGTCGTAAATCGTGGTATACGATAATGCTTGTATTGGCAAAAGTGTCGCGACAGACATACGCGCCCTGTCCATAACCTCAACATCGTCCCGAGGAGCTGTCAACAATGAATATCGGTCCGAGTAAACAATTTATTTCGCCGCAAAAGAAAACAGTTCACTAAAGCTGTCGATAATCTGAACGAAATCGAAAACTTTAGTCACTTTCTGACATAGGTAGTAAATAATTATGTTATGTTTAAAAAAAATTCCGCTCTATTTTGTCATTTCCTAGAAACTTCTAGTGTCTTCTCATTTCTGAACATAGATCTCGAATTAATATTAAGTGATTATTACTAATTATGAGAATAAGAACAAATAATATTCCTCGTTAATAATACTGACCAAGCATTTTAAGGCGTTACCCCCACTTGTAGCGCAAAAAAGGCCTTGTTCATGAATTTTTTTAAAGAAAACTACAAAACTTTTTAATCGATCAATATACCATCTTAAAGAACTTTCAGTAATTTTTTTTTGAAAAATATTACATTGTTTAGTGGCAAATGGCCGTCAATGAAATAATGTTTTTATATACACGGTTTGCGGTGACCAACATTGCGGCGAAGTGGATCATCTGAAAAAAAAATGCGGATGGATTTAGTCAAATATAAGTATAAACTAGTCTTTAATCGATGGATTTTAAAAAATATTCATTTTTCACAAAATGGCGGACAGTCAAAGTTAATGGTTCGATTTTAACGAAAAAAAACGGCCGTTTTTGGCTATAAAACGGCCATTTTTTTCGAAAAAAAAATCGAGCGATTAAAGACTACACTTTTATGTATTATATTAAATAAGCCTGCAAAATTTCAAGAAGATCGGTTCATTAGTGTTCGAGTAATCTTGGTCACCGACTTCAGAAATGCCATTTTGAGAAAAACGCGTTTAAAGTTTCAATTTCAGTTTACACGAAGAAAATATTTTTTTTGTAAACTTACATAAAGTCATCTATTCCGGGCATCAAAAAAAAAACTGCACTTCAAATTGCACTTCAAAAAAATGCAATAAAAAAATCGATTTTTTCAAAATCGCAAGTGGGGGTAACCCCTTAAGGTCGTCGGGCTTAATTACCGAATGTGGTAGGTAGCATTCGTGCCGTCTACGACGTTGCCGTATTTGCACAGTGTAATATTTTATATGCTTGGTTTTTGCAAAAATTCGCAATTTAAAACGATTAATAATTTTATAACGGTGATGTGAAACCTCATTCTCACGATCTTACGCCAGTAGTCTGGTCTAGAGCGAGATTTTTTACGTCAATTTTGGGTTGGAATAACCTTTAAACCATTGAAGTTGTCTTAATGAAATTTTACATATGTATTTATTGTTCCTTTGAGAATGTATCTACGTGAAAAAAAATTATTTTAGATATTTTCATATTTTTTGTTTTATTTTT
Organism: Ophion slaviceki; assembly: GCA_944452715.1. Classification (NCBI taxonomy): domain Eukaryota; kingdom Metazoa; phylum Arthropoda; class Insecta; order Hymenoptera; family Ichneumonidae; genus Ophion; species Ophion slaviceki. Next base: position 20,222,336 of record OX101789.1, read on the forward strand.
TACAACATGGTCCGCCGAAAACCGCCTCAATCGGCGCCCACTCTGGGTGATGTTGTATGCATTTGAGAAAACAAAAAAAAATATATTCTCAATCTGTATCAGTATTCTGAGCACTGGTAGCATAATTAGTACTTAACAAAATTTTGTTACAAAATGGCGGCCTGTTAAACTTTGATTAACGATATTTCACACATTTTCGGGTACTCGACGAGTTATAAAATGTGCGCAAAATTATTGTTCGACTCAATTCTGCCACCAGTCCTCAAAAAGAGGCTACCGAAGCTATGTGCAAAATTTGAGCTCGATCGGTCAATTAGTTATCGAGATATCGTGGGCGCCGATTTGAAAAACAGAGTTCTGAGATAAACGCGTTCAAAGCTGCTTCCCGACCGCGCTACCTGAGCGCGCGGCTTGCTTATCATTTCTATTACGCTGCTAATTTTTGAAATATCAATAAACGGTTTTCACGAGTGTATTAAGGTGAGGGTAGGGGTTTCAGCGTGAAAAAAAACACTTTTTTGCGAATTTGATTCATCTATATGGTTAGAGTACATTTATTAAAACCTTTTGTACATTGTTAAGTGTCATTTCAAGAACATTGCGTGAAATTTGTATGCGAAAATATCCACAAACAAGCCACAAACAAGCCATTCTCGAAACCACTATTTCAAAGTCCGTGTTCACTGCCATTTGAAAACTACATGACCGATTTATTTCAAACTTGGTACACACTTTCTACATATAAAATACCTCCCCCTAACGGATAGTTTGATATTTTGTTTACATTGAGGGGGTTTTCCACCCCCAAAATGGCGGAATTTTTCGTGAAAAATAGCACTTTTCACTTTACATGACCACCAAACATTTAGAAATGAAAAAAATATTATCAAAGACCGTTGGGGGGAGGATTTGATGATACTTTGACCAAATTTTAATGGTACTTGATTTCAGATAATTTCTAGCTGAGATACAGTGAACACCGCAAATCGTGTTTTTCCAAAGGCGTTCTTGGAAAAGCTTTGTCACCGGCTTGTTTGTGGATATTTTCGCGTACAAATTTCACGGAATGTTCTTGAAATGACACTTAACAATGACAAAAGGTTTCAATAAATTTACTCTATCCATATAGATGAAAAAAATTCGCAAAAAAGTGTTTTTTTTTCACGCTGAAACCCCTACTCTTCCCTTAAGAAAGGTCTAAGGAATAATAAAATGAAAAAAAAAATCGTTTTTGTCACATTTCTAGACCAGACTACTGCCTTAAGGCGAAGTAGAAGATGTACCACGTGACATATGAGTGCGAGAGAGATAGCTGAAATTTTCGAACAGAGATTCCTCCGAGATGAATAATATTTAGGGCAAAAGGAAATCATCAAGCTCTGCGTCAGGAAATTCTCCAGAGCCTAATGCTTTGCTTTTCCTAAAAAATGCAACCATCTGTGAGAAAATTGGTTTGGAAATTTTGTGAGGTTATGTTGACCTTCTACATGCCCTTATGGGTTAGTCCGACAGTCGAACCGCACTTATTTCTTTAGCTCCGTAGTACTATTTTTCTAGCGGACATAAATAATGTAGTGCGAAATTATCGGAAGGTTTTCATAAGCGTAATGTGATTAGCCCACGAAATACGTCGATTGGGATTTTTTTAAACAAAAAAAATGGTCCTCTGCATCATACCCAAACTGCACAGGATGATTAGCAAAGGGGTTATATACTTCCAGAAAATTCAGCTCGATGGTAGCAATGTGACCTGGCTCTTAAACAACCTCAATTAAGTGTCAGTGTTATAATTAAATTAAAGATTAGTATTATTAACAGTTTTTCGTTTTCGTACCTAATTTATCAGAGTACAAAAACGAGTATGTATTACAAAACTTGAGTCTGCAGATATGATAAAATATCTAAAGAGGTCTCACTCGTTTGCTTTTGAAATAGACTCTCTTGAAATTCACATGTGGACATTTTGAAAACAACGAATAAAGTCGTTCAAAATAGTATACTCTCACGACTGGTCTGTAAGGTTAGAACCTCGTCCGATCATTTTCATGTCGTCGCCCGATGTATTACTATATATATACAGGTCTGTTCGATCGCCGCGCCATCCCTGTTGTTTGCATTTTCGGGTACACTTTATTCACTGTCTTCCCAACTGAAGTTCGATCTCCTGCATGTAGTCTGCATAGTTCGGGTTCTCAAGCCCTGCTGGTATTATCGGCTCTGCCAGAAAGTGGCGCCTCCGCCGGGATCGCTGGAACTACCAGAACGGCTCGCTCGGTAACACAGTAAAAAAAACATCCAAACACACATCATCACTAAAAACTGTAAACTATGAACTACTTGAAGTCTGCCTGCATAAAGCAACCTCGAAAGAATTCTTTTTACACATGCCCGACCGATATTTCGACGACCTGTATATGTTCCCGGTCTCATAAGTGCCCCCAACATCGAACAAATCGATTGATATTTGCGGAACCACCCTCCACCTCCTGCCTCTGTCAAAGACAGCGATAAAGTCACAACAGCAATACGATCGTAGGCCACTGGAGGTTTCTCGATTCTTCGATTACAGGGGAATCAAACGGCGTTGAATAGCGAAGCTTTCCACCGTACCAGAGTTATTCTCAAGTACACTGTATCGATTACCCCCTCGTCTTTCGTCATATACAAAGATATCTCGCTTTTATAAATAATTCAAACCCGCCAGGTCGCTTTGCACTGTTCACCCCTACAAAGAACGTTGCAATTCACTCAGCCATAATTTCCATTCCCATCTCTTTCTATTTTCAACCGCACACGTCAAGATGGCAAAGCTGTAAGAAAATGAAGCTCGTCACTTTTTCGATAATCCGGCCACGTCGTGATTCAATATTTTCGTCGAAAGTGAGTGCGCATCCGGAAGTTGGGAGTAGGAGAGCTAGGCATGGAAGAGTTGGATGCTCGTGAGCTTATCGAGTACCAATTAGCGCAGCGTGGAATGGACGCGGTGAATGTAAAATGGGGGTAGGGTAGTACGTGCATTAACCTCGTCGGCGCAGTAGCAGCGACACCGAGCACCGGCGAAAGCAAGTCCTATCCCTACTCCCACAACATAGACCACCCAGCCTCCGCGGCTCGCAGCAACCCCGCATGGCCAATCCTGCCGGCGCGTTACCCTTCGTGCAAAAGGTCACGTCCCGCCCTGTCGATCATTCACCTCGGATCCTCCAGGACTCGCTCCTGTTGTTCCACCACGCCAGGTTAAAGCTGAAGATCCAGCTGTACGGACCACGTACACCCGGCGGAAAATAGATTTTGGAATGCTGTATTATAGTTTGCTCCCACGTAGGGGTATCAGGAATTATTCGGAATTTTTGTCTGCGAGACGTTTAGCTTCGGCTGCCTATCGCTTGAAAGTAAAACCTGCACTTCTGCGATCTATTGCTTTTCCATAGTCCATAGTTTCCATAGTCACCCTACCGGAATATCCCTTTCTGCATTGAGTTTGGCACTTTCGCGTCTGCTTTTGTATGTTCTTTTCATTTGAATATGACGTGTTGTAGGTGTTGGTCACAGGTTAGGATGACGTGTGTGCAGCCAGCAGAGGCTGTAGGGAGTGTCCCGTTCGTTGACTCTCACCCTTCAAGAGTCCCAGAGTAAGAGAGAGAGAGAGAGAAAGGGAAAGAGAATGCATAGGATAGAAACTAGTCTATACGTATAACTACCTACCCCGCCAAATCCCCAGCTACGACCCTGGTGTGCGCGGTGTGTCTCTCCCGGGCTGCAACGGGGGTGAACGCCCTCAGCTGACCCAGACTCGGAATCGATCTTCATTCGTTGCGCGGTTCCGCGTCGTCACTGCCTTCTCTGATTTCCTCTATCTCTCTCTCGCTTTCTTCTGCTTTTCCACGAAAGTCACCCCCCCCCCCCCCCCAGCAGGAGCTCAGTGACTTCTGCATTTTCATCTTTGTCGATATGAGATATCACGATGGTAGGAGATGCCGCAACAAGACCAGTAATGGCACTTGGAAAATCAGCCGACCCGCAAATAAAAACTTTGACATTTCACCAGCCTACATTCGTACGCAGCCTAAAAACCTTCATGCTGCCATCTTCGCAGGGAAAAATTAACGTGTGAGGTGCAATATGTAGGAATCGCCTATAACGAGGTATGGGAATGACATTCAACCATTTTGCGACCTATGGCAATCGTACTATGTAACTGCGAAGTGCTATCTGGAACCGCAGTGAAAGCGGAAGGGATAGCTGCCCCAAAAATGGCCAGGGTTGACATTTACCGCGCTCATGTCGTGTGTAAGCGCAGCTGTGCAACTCCAGAACAAACGTTCGTGAGGATCCTTCGGGTAGATTTTATTCTTCCTATCCACGTGTAACAACATCAGGAGCACATTTACCCGAGCGAAGGGTGGATGAGGGCATACTCATTATTGCATCGAACAGGATACGGTTGGTCCGCGCAGCTCTCCAACGCCCGAACGATCTTTCATCCCCTAGCATTAATCAGCTGGACGCGCGAGTGCAGAACTAGGCAGCGGGTGCCGGAATACGGAGGCTTAAACCCCGTAGAACAGCAGAAAAGCGAGTAAGAGCTATGCTCGAGGGTGCCGCACACGCACACATTTATTACTCGTCTGTACTTAGGACTGCTTTCCTCTTGCTTTTCCCACGGGAGATATATCTCGTCCCTACGATACTTACCACGTTTCCACGGCGATTGCTCTCTCACTGGATACATGCAGGGACGAGCGTTATTAACGACGTTGTCAATAATGCACAATAAGGTCGCTGAGAGCTACGACGACTACCTCACGCCTAACAACCGCGGCCTCAATTATTTCTCTACAATGATTAGACTTGGTTATATTCTGAGACCTCCCTAATATTATTCAGCCAAGCATGAATTGTTTACCTGAAACTAGAACCTCAGTGGGAAACGTCAACATGAAAATTGACAGGTTCACTCTTTCGTCCGCTTCATTAGTTATCGTCTGAGCGCACAAATGTTCTACCTCAAGAGATTTGCGGCCCTCGCACTTATCGTTACTTTCTATAGTGACGCGTGTATGAACACCCGCTCATTGTTTTCCAGAATAAACTCAAAATACCTAAGAAAATGGAGTACGTGTGGCTGGAAAGATAGCAGCCCCTTTGGCGATGGCGTTGGGTTAAGCTGTTCTTGTTTCGCGTCCCGTATGCAGCGGACCAGGGGCTTTTTTTATCCGACGATAGCAGGGGAAAAACCAAGATAATATTATACCTCGTAGAGTAGAAATTTCTACGTGGTGGCGCATGCAAGAGAGAGACTGGTGGCACAAAGAGAAAAGAGGAAACTACCCCCTAGCTCCTGTAACATACTGGTAACAGTAAGAGCCACATATATATATATGCATATGTATATATCAATAGAGGCTCGGTAGAGCCTCCTCGGAAACGAGGACATTGCCCCTTCCGTCCTGCCGCCCTCTTGCTCATCGTCATCGCCGTCGAGATACGTCGTCGCGGCTTTCTAGAACAATCGACTAGTTGAAGCTCTAGAGTTCGGTGCACGAGCTACAATGTATACAGTGAGAGAGAGAGCTACGGAGTAGTAGTATCACGGCGTACATGCTGCCGTTTTCCACACGCGGAGAGGACAGAGACGAAAGAAAGCGACGAAGGAAGAGCGAGAGGGGGTGATGATGACGACGTACGCCTATATAAGTCAACCCCACGCCTATATTTCTGCATGACATGCCACACTGCTACCAACGGCAATTTTCCACATAATAACGCGATCGATAAGCCATTTACCCGAGCTCACCGATCATCATCAGAAGCAGCGCCAGTTGCATCGAAAGATGTAACGACTGGTGCAAACTCTTTCAGACCACCGTATTCTACGACGTCAATTTTCCACGTCCTTATCGAAACCCCTCAACAATTCTCTTTCCGCGCAGCTTTTCTTCAGTTTTTACCCATCCTTGCGTCAACGGAACTTCGTGAATATTCTCTCATTGGTACAAACTTTTTTCGCTTTCTTCATCCCTTTCTCGCATCCAACAAAGAGAACGAAAGTCGCTGGGCGAGGCTAGAAAATTATTTACCAACGGATTCGTATATGATATTCCACTTTGTTAGGTATTCGTCAACGTTCTTGGGTCTCTGCCAAAGGGACGAGGTATTAAAGGTTTGTCGGCCATTCCTGCTGTACCCAACTGTTTTTTCAAAAAGCAAACTCGATAAATATGACATCCATGGCAACGTCAATAAGTCCGTTTCTTCGTAGCGTGATAACGTCGAATAACAGGTCCTCAAATGGTACAAACCAGCTCAAACAACTTTGCTCCTCAGGGTGCAATGACCTTGCTATGCTTGTCGTAAGTCGCATACCGTCTCCGTAGTTTGACAAGACCGATCTTATATGGGCCGGTGATTTAATACGGATTCCAAAACGCGCTAAGCACCCGTACGCTATGCGATACAGCATGAAAGTTAAGCGACGCTGCTCTTTGCGTACACGTTGCGCGTCAACATCCCAGCCGCGTGCGGTACCGGCGGATCGTGCGGAGCGATCGCCCGAGGGTGGATAGTGGTGAACGCTATATTGGTGTAAAGCCGGTTGGAGACCGGTGAGAGAGGGAAAGAGGGACGGGAAGCGAGAGGGTTACAGCGGTCGACTCCTCATGGCGGTTTGGTTTTCTCACACCCTCCGGGGGGTGGCGAAAGGGGAGTGGGGGGTAGCTCCGACGTACCGGCAGGGCCAAACGCATGCGCTGACTCCTCGCCCGTGACTGCACCGCAGGACGGTTCAATGTTACCGGAGGCCACTGACCCGGGGATGGAGGGATGAAGCGAAAACCACCCCTTCTCGATGCACCCACAGTCGGCTACACCCATGCTGCTCAAGCTCGGCGTGGTACACGGGACCCGGCTGCTGCAAAATCTCCCTTTCACCTCCACCCCCCGCCACATCATCTCCTCATTTGTGTGGGTGTGTGTGCGTGCAAAATAGACGGAGAGATCGTGGGAGAATGAGAGAGAGAGAGAGAGAGAGAGAGAGAGAGAGAGAGAGAGGAGCAGCAAATCCCGTGAGCGGTGCAGAGTACACCGCATCGAAAAGCAGCAGCGCTCACTACCCGGGACGAACCCGCACATATCTATTCCCCGGCTCTTTTAAATTGCGGGGACCATGGTACTCTATGGTGTTCCCCTGCTTCTGCGTCCGCCATGGCCAATGTCGTTTTCATAAATGCGGAAACACCTTACATTAACGAGATTTTTTTCCACCTACCAAGCACCCGGGAAATTATTTCTACAGCCAAAACTCAACCACTTTCTTACATATGTACACTCACGTAAAGGTAAGTCATCAGATTTAAGGAGTTAGGCCACAGTAACAGTAAAATCATGTGCGAATTTAACCATTTTTTCGTATGAAAATGTGATGCACTCATAAAATGAATTACACATCTATTTGGTATGAATATCAAGCTGTTAGAAAATATATATTTTTTTTTCGATGTACCAAATGGCTGACTACTCGAAACTTCTAGAAACAGCTTTTTTCCAATTGGCGTGACAAATAACTTCAACAATTTTCACTCGATTTACTTCAAATTTAAAAGTTATGTTCCTAATTGCATTTCGCAGAGAAGTACGTACGGAATTTCTGATTAATCGAAAACTTTTTATTTTGTGAGCAGTTTATGAGCAGTTATAACGAAATTTTTCACTGAAAATTCATTTCTTAAGTTCAAATACCTACAACTTTTGAATAAAAGAATATTTTTTAAATTCCGTACGTACTTCTCTAGGTATTCTAATGTAGATTGACGAGAATTTTTGTTTTTTGTTCTAGGTAAACAATTGTGGATGCTAAGTGTCACGCCGCGGAGCGCCTAAAAAAGAAAATAACAAAAGAAAATATTCGTTGTCGGCCATTTTGTACATCGAAAAAAACATTCTAACAGTTTGATATTCATACTAAATCGATGTGTAATTCATTTTATGAGTGAATAACTTTTTCATACGAAAAAAAAATTGTTAAATTTGCACATGATTTTATACCCTGTGGCCTAACGCCTTAAGCAGCATTCCTATGGTATCCCTGCGTTGCGATCATTTCCAAAGGTTGCGCGGTCACGTTGTCTATGTACGGTCACGCTGTAAAAAAATGGCCAACTAATTAGTTGGCCATTTTTTTACAGAGGCTGTCATTTTTCAATAGCTTCTGTAAATGGTTAGAAAAAGGCATCCGTGCAACCTAGAATTTCGCTATTATCGATATGAACGAGAGGTTTGAAGTATAACTGTTTGCGTAATGCGCGAATATATAACAAGCTGCCAGGTGGAGTTCAAACCCGTCTCGTCAAGATACTTCGTTTAAATAATTGAACTCGCCCTCTTTCCCACTCTGCCTGTCATTCCGCTAAATGGATATTGATATTCCGCCAGTAAAAAGAGTAACGAGAAAACCGGAGAGCTGGTGCGAGAGTGAGGTACACAGGAGCGGAAGGGGTGGCATGGAGCTCTGAACTCTCGTTGACTGATTTATAAAAGCTCGCCAGTTGTGCGGGAGATTCGAGCCAGAGCCGCGAGAAAAAGGACCTGGAAAACCTGGCGATAGAAATGAAAGAGTTGGGTTCGGTCGTTGAACCTTAATGGAACTCGATGGCAAAGGACCTTATCAGCAATAACAACTGCAGCTTTTTCACGTGATATTTTATACATGTATATTTAAAGCCTCGACGAATTCCTCACCTTTGCACTATTGTAAACGAGAAATTCCATGCCGGATTGAAAATGAAGTAATTGAATACACCCAGCATAGGGCTGTGGTCCACACGCCTTAGCAACATCATCTTTGATACTCATTTTTGTCCTATCACATAGGGTATAAGAAAAATTATGCAACGAAAAGTTCCATCAATGATTATTGCCACGCACTTGATAAGATGTGCATCTTTTAGATACAAATTCGCTGATCCAAAAGGTCGGAATTTGTACCTATAGCTTTTGACGACCTCTCAACGCATGCAATTTTCTTCGACAGCCGTTGAGACCATTTAGCACATTTCTTATTTTACCAGAGAGAGAAAAAGAGAGAAAAAGAGAAATAAGTTAAGATCCATCCCCAAAGTCCAACCTGACAACAGGATAGTAGCGTTTTCTCATGCACCCCAGTCAGCACGAGGTGCTCGACCCCTCAAGGCTCAGGCGAGCATTCAGGCTCTTTCCAGTTCTGCGAACCTTGGAAACTACTGCCCCAAGAATTTCAGCGTTCCTCTTGATCACGTATATTTATTTATAAATTCGAGGAGTACCGAAATATCGTGAAGCACCCTGTGATATTTGGCATTAACGGGTCTACAATAAGCTTGGGACCCAAAAAAACAGGTCGATTTTCGATATTTTTTCTGTTGAGGTTTCTGGGATTATCAAGTAGGAATTTTACACACAATGGATACATAGTCTTACCAAGGGGTCTTCTCACTTTAGACGCTTAACAAAGCTATTTTCATGAATTTTATTGATAGGTTTACATTATAGATATTGACATAAAAGTTGTTACACTTAATAAATACACTTTGGAAATACATTAAATTTAAAAAAAATGTATTTATGTAACCAAAATAAACTTCAAATGCGTTTTTCTCGAAACAAGGTTTTTCGGCGGCTTGTTGATAAAATCTTCGAAACTACTGAATCGATCCTTATAAAATGTTAACCACATATTCTTTACAAGTATAGCTATAGTGCATATTAAGGGTTTGTTTAAAATTTGATATTTACTTTTTTCGCCAAAGACGGTGAAAAAAACACGTTTTTTTTCGAAAAATGTCCGCCGTTTGGTTATTTTTGGATATATTTAAAATCGTATAATATGCGCGATAGCCATTAACATACTGAATCTAAAACCGTGTGATTTTTTTTGTTTCGGATGATCCATCTCCGAGATTTCATCAACAGCGCGGACCTACAATTTTTTAGCACATTTTTTTAACTGCCATTCTGGTCTATAAATAGTGACCTCAATAAATAAAAAAAATGTTTAATGTATTTCGAAAGTGTTTTTATTAAATGTAACAACTTTTATATCAATATCTATAATATAAAGCTATCAAAAATTCATAAAAATAGACTTTTTAGCGTCCAAAGTGACAAGACCCCTTAAGTTTCGTCTTGATTAAAAAATAGTGATAAACAATGAAGTTATTATTATTTAAACAAAGTGTTGCTGCATGTGTAGCTGGTTCTGACGACTAGGATGATCCAAAATGAAAAAAAAAGTTTGAACTTTGTTGAAAACGTGTGATCGGATGTTTTTTTTTAATTTGAAGATTACGACAATGGCAATCTGTGGACAAAAAAGATTGATTTTCGATCAAACATTTTTTCAAACTATTTCCTATGGACAAGTGGACAACACAAAAAAAACCATCCGGGCATACGATGGAAAATGTTCTACGCTGTGCTCTGTCCGAATTTAAAGTGAATCTGGACGGATAGATTTTGAAATACGACTTACACCGTTTTATGAAATATAGTTTCGAGAAAAACCGCAAATGAGAGGGTAAATCGCAGTGGGGAGGTTCGCCGTAGCGAAGTAGGAGATCTGACCCGTCACAAATATCACCATAGCTCGGTCAATTTTTTTAACTTTTACTAAATCTTCATTGCAAATTAAAGTTACGACCCTAGGCTATAAAACTACGCAATGGAAAAATCGTATTTCTCAAATTGTGCGTTGAATCAGACCCCTCAACCAAAGTTGTGAAAACGATTCACCCTATGATTATTCCCACGTCCATTTCCAGACTAAAATTTCATTCAAAAAATTTGTCCAACTTAAGCAGCCATTGGATACCCCGGTACGACGTAATCGTTTCAAATTATCGTTAGCAAAGAGCCTTCTGTATTAAAAAAATTGTTGTTGCCAACACAGCGCCCAAAATTCCGAGTCAAAGAATTACCCTCGATCGCCAAACGAGATTGCGCAATCTCAATGAAATTTGCAAATTGTCCGAATTAAAACGCCTACGAAAAATCCTTACGAAATCACGACATCGATTTTCGCGTGGAGTGTACTCCTAGGTAATCGCGTTTTTCCCCTTCTTTTGTCGTCAACAACCCAGTGGGTAATCATGTTCTGAAATGTTTCGAATAAGAGGGTCGGTCATTTATTTATGGAAAATAATGAAAGGTGAGAGAAGGTAGAAAAGAAGTGAGTACGGTGGAGCAAGAATAAAAAAGGGGAACGAGCAAGGGGTATGCGAGGAGCGTGGTTGAAGGGAGGTTCGTATACTCATGGTTGGAGGCGATGTTGGTGGTAGTGCGTGCACGAACTCATGGGTGAATGTTATATCAGATCTTAGGTCGCATTGATGCCTAACTAGCACTCGAGACGACGGGGAAACCCTGGTGGTTGGGTCGATTCCCTGTTATGCTAATTTGTCAACCGTCGCGCAGGCTCTTTATGTATACGAAAAGTGGCGCAGAAAAAGATCGAGTGGGTTGTGAATATGGGCCTAACATCGAAAACCGATGAAATTACAATCCCTTTTCGTCCTTCTTCAATCGTAATTATTATTGTTATTTGGATCACATCATTAATGAATAATTGCTATTGTTCGCCCATGCATCCAAAATCATAACCCTGCAACTTTTGATTCAGAAAAATATCAATTTTCCATTTTACATCCGTTGATCTGTCGTTTTCGTCAAAGCCTACTTAATGGCTTATATACACATGAGGCCACTATCGTCGAATATTCATAAGTCGAATATCCATAAGTACGAATATCCATAAGTCGAATATCCATAAGTACGAATATCCATAAGTCGAATATCCATAAGTCGAATATCCATAAGTCGAATATCCATAAGTCGAATATCCATGAGTCGAATATCTATAAGTGACTATAGAGTAGCAATGAGTGCCAGAAATGGCGGGAGGGAGAGATAAGTGGGTTTGTTTGGGTTTGTTTGGGTTCCTCTATACTCACTTTTCCACTACCTCCCGCCATTTCGGGCACTAATTTCTACTCTATACTTACGGTTCCATGTCACCTGATCACACGACAAAATATCACGGACAAAATATCACCACGACGAAACAAACACAAACAAACCCACTCTCGTGTGGAGAGAATAATCGGATTGTGTTATATTATGGTCGTGATGTTTTGTCGGTGATATTTTGTTCGTGGCATTTTGTCGTGTGATATTATGACATGCTACCATACTCACTTTTGGACATTCGATTTTGATATTATGACATGCTACCATACTCACTTTTGGACATTCGATTTATGGATATTCGACTTATGGATATTCTACCCCAATCCCTGAGACGGCTAGAAGTAAGGTTATGTTTAAGAATTTTTATTGTGCATAAAACTGAATTTTATTGAACGACCATGCTATACAGTTTAAAGTATGACATTTTATCCACATTGTATGAAAATTTGGTTAAAAAATTTCAAACTGCAAAAAAGTTACAGTCGTTTTCCTGGGATGTGTTTTTGGTGACAGCGTTTGCGGTGCCAGATGTGCCGCTGCCATTTTTATCCAAAGAAAAACATTTGTTTCTTAAAGTAGATAGATAAAACTAGTACTTATCGAGCCGGTACTTAAAAATTTAATTTTTTCGCGTCATGGCAGTCACTGGAATAAAACAGGCGATTTTTCGTCTCGAAATTGTTCAGTACTTATAATGAAAGAGAAAAAGTATGCCAGGTATCGAAAAAACGGCTCGATAAGTACTAGATTATTGCGTGAAGCATAACTGTGCAAAACTTGATCCCGATCGGTCCAGTAGTTGCTGAGATATTTTTGGTACCGATTTTGAAAACGTTGTTTCGAGTAAAACGCGTTGAAAGTTTTGAGTACACTTTACACTGAAATAAATGGTTTATTTTAAACTTACATGAAATCGTCGATTCCTTGAAACATGACCTTGCTATACAAAAGGTCACAAATACCCGGAATTCAACAGCAGCGCGAACACCCGGCTCATAGTCAAACAGATGACAAAGGTCGCGTCTACCTGCGCCCCAACCGTTAGTCGTTGCTCACCCGGTCAATTACAAAACGCTAAAACTTTGTCATTACTGCGAATTTACTTATGAAATTTTCAGGGTAGAGACTCAAAGGATAGTACTTTCAAATGAGCACCTTTTGAAAACCGATATTTTTACCTACCCAGGTGTATGTAAGCCCTTAACTGTTGAAATTACGACCAAAATTTGGAATCTGATAACATTTCTGGCTCCTTTCCAGCGGAAAACTATTTACCGTTGCGCTTTTTTGGTGCAGCCATATCGCACAGTTTCTAAGTTCACGGTTTTCGGTTTTTCTCGTTGCGCATAGTGCACCGAGGAAAATGAAAAGGCACCCCAAAGGCCCATTTGTACCTCCCCTGTTCTTTGCCTCTCTCCATATTCCTCGTTGCATGAGAGCATGGAACGAGCATATGCCGCACGCCCCACGTTTCGAGTACTCATTGGAGCCTCTCGAACTCGTATCTGGTCCCTCAAAGTTGCAGAGTGGCCCGAAAGCCCGAAATTTTGCGAGCTTCTTTCATGACGTATGCTGCGATTTTTTTACCCCCGCTCATCTTAGGGCGAATCCAAACATGAGAGAAACAAACTTAGGGGAACTCGGGGTAAGACGAATACGTGGGGTAAGATGAATCATAAGCCTAGCTACTAAACAGTGTGTGCGAGCACAGTGCTCCCGGTTGAATTTGGAGGGGTGGTGGGGGGTGAATGAGTGTGAGAGTATCAACTGTGGCGGAAGCACGCGTCTCGAGTGAGAAAACAATATCGATTTTTTGACAAAACGATCTCATTTTTGGTAAAGTTTACCATCGTTTCAGTTCATTTGAGTTGCTGATATTGATTAGAGACAGGTAGGTAAACACAATGAAAGTACTAATTATTAGTATAATAAGAACGGTTTGTCAGAAATTTTCAAGATTATTGCGCGATTTTTTGATAAGGGGTTAGGATACAGTACCCGTGCGGAAAACTGATAGGGCATCCCTAATAAAAATAAGGGCCTTTCAGGGCTTCCCTAGTGCTTTCCCGAGTAGGGATTTTCACAATAGGCCCACACTTGGGGATTATCGGGATAAACTTTTAGGGATTTCCACAATAGGCCCCGACTTGGCCATTATGGGGATAAACCTGTAGGGATTTCCACAATAGGACCCGACTTGGCCATTATAGGGATAAACCTGTAGAGATTTCCACAATAGGCCCAGACTTGGCCAGTATAGGGATAAACAAGTAGAGATCTCCACAATAGACCCAGATCTGACTATTATAGCGATAAACAAGTATAAATAGCTTATGCTACATGGTTCATGGTATTTCAATTATTCAAATCGATTATATACATCGATTGAATAATATTATCGAACGCAAATTGGGAAAAAGCGTAAGGGCATTAGCAAATAAAAAATCAACGATGAACACAAATATGCAGACAAACATCAGACAGTATTTATTTATCAAATTAAAGAAACCTTTTACATAGATACAAACAATTACTCATGGTTTCACTCATACATGGAGTAATGCTAGCGCATAAGTGTGAACAGTCCCAACCGGTTTTCTCGACATTTTTATAGCAACTAATTTCCGCTCAATACTCATCATAGGGAAAATTATTTCTTCTGAAGACTTCGCTGATATTTCCCATTCATAAACTTTATCTGACTGTGTAGGATAAGTAAATAAATTGGTCTTTGTTTTCCAGATCTTTCCCTCAATGGAAATAGATTCTAGTGATTCAGTAGACCCATATATATTTTTTTATTTCTACCACACATCCATTCCTTAGAATGGATTATTTTTTGTATTAATTTTGTCATGGCAGTTTGTCATAAAGGCTCACATGCAAATACGCAATCACATTTCTACGCACGCACACATACATACGCATGTACTCACGCCCACACCTATGCACATGAACAATTACATAAAAACAAATACAGATATACCCTGACGCATTTAACATACACGTATATCCACTGATACCGATATTTTATGGCGCTGAAATGGTTATGATGAGGCGCCGTTGAGGCATTTCCAGGACACTAAAATGATTTTGATGAGGCGCCATTGAGGCAACTTATAAGGCCCCGGTCGTTGCGCCTTTAATCGCCCTTGTTGACAAAGTGTGACCGGCTGCTAACGGCCCTCATGTGGCTTCCAGATTAGGGCCCGAATAAAGTTAGGGGAATATCATTGGGCCCGATCACAGCCCCAACTCAATTTCCGCACGGGTAACGGGTATAAAATCATGTGCGAATTTAACATTTTTTTGTATGAAAAAGTGATTCACTTATAAAATTAATTAAACATCTATTTAGTATGAATATCAAGCCGTTAGAAAATATATCTTTTTTTTTCGATGTACAAAATGAGCGATTACTAATATTTTCTTTTGTTATCTTTTTTTTAGGCGCTCTGCGACGTCACATTTAGCATCCACAATTTTTTACCTAGAACAAAAAACGAAATTTCTCGTCAATATACATTAGAATACCTAGAGAAGTACGTCCGGAATTTAAAAAATATTGTTTTATTCAAAAGTTGTAGGTATTTGAACTTAAGATATGAATTTTCAGTGCAAAATTTCGTTATAACTGCTCATAAACTGCTCATAAAATGAAAAGTTTTCGATTAATCAGAATTTCCGTACGTACTTCTCTGCGAAATGCAATTAGGAACATAACTTTGAAATTTGAAGTAAATCGAGTGAAAATTGTTGACGTTATTTGTCACGCGAATTGGAAAAAAGCTGTTTCGGGAAGTTTCGAGAAGTCGGGCATTTTGTACATCGGAAAAAAAAATTTCTAACAGCTTGATATTCATATTAAATAGATGTGTAATTAATTTTATGAGTGAATCACTTTTTCATACGAAAAAAAATGTTAAATTCGCACATGATTTTATACCCGTTGGCCTAATCCCTTAATTCGTTAACCGTCTAATGGGGCAAGATAAATACAAGCTATCACAAAGCCGTAATATTTTACAACGTACCACTATTCACGTTAGAAAGGGTGGAATGAAACTAGTAAAGCCTTTGGTTCCTCTTCGACCGGTGTTTCTACGAGGGGAAGAAAAAGAACTTACAAATGATTAAAATGATATGGAAGCAAGATTATTCGGACTAAATACTACAGTACTTAGGCGATTGGTTTATCAAATTGCTGGTATTGAGAATGAAACCACTTTTATATGCGAAAGATGCCAATAGTTCGTGTCCCATCATTCCCCCACCACTGTTTCATCTTGCCCCGCATACGGGCCAAGATGGGAAAAATGAAAGTTAAATTCAAAATATATATTATATGGTAACAATCAGAAGGACTGATGTTTTGCTTAAAAAATTAAATATTACTAAATGTTGATTAGTTTAAAAGAATCATCAAACTTGACTCACTCATATATGTATTGTTTTATTTGAACATGACCTCAGCGTTATCATCTTGCCCCTACTTTCCCTAATAGCGTTTAGATGAAACGTTCAATTGATTTGCCATATACGGGGCGTTGTCCTTTTCAAAGCTGATTGAACGATTCAACGTCCCTTGCCGTATTCGCGTATCTGCCAATTTCAATTTTCACGAGCTCGAAGCTCTTATTATCCTCGGCGAAATTCGTTACCTCCAAGAATTTTTAAGCCATGCAGAAACGTTTCGCAGCGCATGTACAAATACAGGCTGGTTTAGTGTCCTGGCAACGCATGGATCGATCCCGCGAGCAGTCAGTAGCAGTAGCAGCGAACTTTCTCTGATGGGGTGCTGGAGAATAAACGCACGGATAGAAAGAGACGGTCAGACAAAGAGGGAGAGGGACCTAGTCGCCCTTACTACGCTGGATAAAACTTTCTGTATGCTGTGCAAGGCTTCGCTTCTGGTTTTGTTGGATGTGCGTGAGCCAGTGAGGCCGACTCGTCGATTCCTACTCTGTATTGCTATCGTCTCTAAAATACACACACACACACACGTCGCAGATATATCCAGCGAATTGTTTCACTGGATGGTACGATGTTACACACGGCGAGATACCAACTGAGCGCAAAGCCAGAGAGGCTTGTCACAGTCCAGTGAAAGAGACGAAAACCCAGCACTTTTTAGCGTAGATTGTGAAATTTTTACCGAAGGTAGATGGTTACATACTGACAGTAACCCCAATAAAATGTTGCCCCTCAACTCGCCCCAACCCCAAGAAATAGGCGTTGAAAACTTAAAAATCGCCGTATCTCGATAATTAATAGCCCGATGAAAAAATGTTTAAAACAAAAGTTGTTTGGAATAATAAAATACGTATAAAGTCATCTGACGTCCAATCCCCTATATTTGAAAATAGCGGCACAAAAATACGAAAACACCACTGACCCAGACAAGGGGGCAGCGATATGTCTAGGGTCAAAGTGGGAACAGTGGGTACACTGAACCTTTTCTGTCTCTCAGAAGTGGACATGTATATGTGTGCGTCTTTTTCACATTAGAGCCCTCGGATGCCAATAGGTTTGAACCTGTCTGTGAGTCGCTCCCGCGCAATTCGGTTGTGAGAGGTGATTTTAGATTTTTTTTTTGTGTAAAAAGTTGAAAAACCAGCTGAGTTTGTATGTTTTTTGCGCCTTTACCTATCGCAGTTATGTTCGAAGTCATTGTTCTCCCGCAATATACAGCTATATTGCGGTATTTGAACATTGTTTTGTTAACCTAACACAAATAGACATAATATGAATATTTTCGCGTTGTGATTTAGATAGGCACTGGTCCTACCTCATTAGGTAGGTAGTCATTGTTGATTAATATTCAATAAATGATTGTGATTGATCTCATAATATGGTGTTTTTTTTTAATTAATTTTTCTATAGTTTACTGTACAATGCTCCCCATTGTATAGAGAAATTACTCCATTACCTACAAGTATACAGTAGATCAGGGTAATTTTCTTCAAATTTTGCTTGATTTTGAATTTTTGTTTGACTGTAAAATTAGGCATGTTTCACTGTGTGCAACCCCCAAGTACACAGTGGATAAAATCCCATTAAAAAAAAATTGGTTATTATCTCAATATCTGTTGGGTTAGGCCGTTAAGGAGATTGGAGCATTAGCCACGATCCAAGACTAAATTTAATCAAAAAATACATGTTATTATTCAGACTATACCGAGTCTTTACGAATCTTTTGAACTTTTTTCACCACCAAACACCAGAGATAAAAAATAGTTTAATGGGTGTAATTTAACGTGCGGTTAGATGGGCAAGACTTTCACACTAAAGGTTATGCAATTTTTTTTGTTACTTGGCACCAAGATAAACCATTTCTAACAACGGATTAACCCAAACTGAACCCTTGTAAACATTTAGAAAAAAAATCCTCATCTTGCCCATCGTAAATCATGGGCCAATAATCTCGTGACGTAAATATGAATAGGCATAATTATAAATTACTCAAAATTTCATTGTGAATTGTATAAAACATTCGTTGTCGTAGTTTTCTCATAATAATCATCGATAATGTTATACTTATTCAAGTTGGTAGTAGCACAAAAGTTTTTTTTGAGGTTCATTGAAAAAAAATGTCTTTTAACAAAATGAAGCCATTGAACACACCTCACGTTTAGTTCAGGTTTTGTTGAGATTGTGTGAAAGGTTAGGCAGCTACAGGCCTCTGAAAAAAATGAGCCACCAATCCCACTCTGACCCTACTCTGCTCGCACACGCATCAACCCCGAATTTTCGAATCGTTTGTGTGCCGCTATTTTCAAAGATAGGGCGTTAGACGTAACATAACTTTATACGAATTTTAATATTCCAAACAACTTCTATTTGAAACCTTTTTCGATCGGACTATCAATTATCGAGATACGGCGATTTTTAAGTTTTCAACCCCTAATTCTTAGGGTTGGGGCGAGTTGAAAAGCAACATTTTATTGGCTAAAAAGTGCTGGGTTTACGTCTCTTTTACTGAACTATCAGAGTTGCTCCCCGCAAAAAGGGACGGGCAAAGCGAACCTGATAACAAAAAAGCTACGAAGCTAGGGAGATGTGCGAATGATCGAGATGAAACGATTGGAAATAAATGGAAAACGAACGCACCGAGCTCCTGTTTTTGTCCAACGCCGAATCGGACGGATCCTCGTGTTCATATTACACCAACTTCTGAGCATATTGCAAATACTGATGGATCCTATCTGAATATGCTATCCGAAACCTCGATACGTTAATAAACTATTCTGCAAGCTACGGTACGGAAGTTATATGTATTAATATTCTCGTCGATAAATCAATATTCTGCGCTACCATCGGAAATGAACAGAGAAAATAAATCTACCCACATGGAAAGCAACGGTCCAAATACATCTTCGTGTATCTTTTTAAATAAATTCTAAACGATTTAAATTGTATAATTATAAAATATGCATTTTATTCGTTTTAAGGGGTTACGTGGCTTTCGAAGCCAAAAAAAGCATATTTTCTCTATTTAAAAAAAGATAATATATAAATTATTTTATTCAAAATGTTAAGGACATAAAACAGCAACATTTCAACAATATTTTTTCATAAATCCATTTGGGATATTCAGCCACTAGGACCTGGTTTCCGGAGACCCCTTAAAAAAAGTGTCCGCGTGCTGGTCAGGATAACTCATGATAGCTTTATCTGAAATTAAAACACCAAATTTTTCTGTTAGTAGATAAGTAGTTCAATTTTTGGTACAATTTACACTACGTATAGCCTTGTAAAATTAGTTGTAATCGGAAAAAAACTTCGTTCAATCTCTAGTCAATGTTATTTTGAAGGAGTATGCAAAATTTCAATAAGATCGGTGCATTCGTTTTTGAGAAATCGTGCCCACCGACTTCAAAAATAGTTTTTTTGAGAAAAATGCGATTAAAGTTTCAACTAGAAATAAAACGAAGATTTTTTTAAGCTTACATAGAATTGTCTATTCCAGCTCCATAAAGCAAAGATACTGCTGTAGCTTCGATGTCCAGGGCATCATTTTATTCTTGCCTTCATTTTTTGAAATTTTTATTTTAAGAGCATTTGGAAAATACTTTTTATTAATAACAGATATTTCTGTAATATTTATATCATTTTTCTATTACCCTGATCCTCTTTCCAATATGCGTAGTTTTCAGAATGTCTCTTTCTGTTACTAAAATTGACATAAGCGGTTGCATCTAGTTCGTGCCCGGGATAAGGAGAAATTTTCGTGAATTTTTTGCTGGGGAAACGTGCGCAGGTTTTCAAATTTTTATCTTTTACTATTTTTGTTCTGAAAAATATTTATAAATGTGGTAGATACATTGATTTCTGGAGACCACTTTTTGAAAAACGTTCTTCGTGGAGCTCGCTGCTCGGAAACAAAACATCCGAAATGAGACAAAATCAAACGCATTTAGTTAGCGCATGAAATTATCCAATGCTCGCACGACGGATTCAATAAAGTGCTGAGTTTTTTTAAATGGCCGCAGTTGAAAATGGAAGTATCGATTTTCAGTGAAAAAAGCGTTCTATTTTCGTTGATAAAAAAAGAACTATGCATCAAAAAAAAATCCTTCGTTTGAGAACTGCTTTTTGATATGTAAAAGAAGCTTGTAAAATTTGAAGTTGATCGGTGCAGTGATTTCTTATATATCATGGTCACCGATTTTGAAAATGTCATTTTGGGAAAAAGGCTTTAAAAGTTCGCCGGTTCGCGGAACCTACCTATAAACGCCCACATCCTCCTCAAGTCAAATGAGAACAACTTGAAATGTTCAGAGAATATTTTTCACATTTTATCTTTTGAAAATCCGCCGAGAACCAAAAATCGATATTTTCAAAAAGTTCATCATGTCCAAGCCCATAAGCGAATCGTACAAGATCGTTTCATTTCGAGCCAAGCCTTAGTAACGAAAAAAATTTCTATCATTAACCTGGATTTACAATTTTGACAGTACGTCTATCTTCGTTACAGGATACTAATATTTCGGCCCAAACTTTCAGCATGACAGATAAATAATATATATCAAGGTCTTAGGCCACTCTAGAGGCCGAAAAAATAGGCTTTTTGGGGATTTTTTTCAGAAAAAGTACCAAATAAATCGAGATTACAAAAAAGGGTGTTTATCATACATATTGACGACTGTATACAATCATTTCTTTAAGCGATTAATTCCAAAATGGTGGCGGTGCAGCGTTTATCTCAAAACTGCATTTTTTAAGTTGGCCGGAAACAACTCAGACAATTTTCAACCAATTTACTTGAAATGTTGAATGTATCTTGAAAAATCCATTGTCTATGGAAGTACGTAGGATTTTTTTTTAAATTGCATAGTTCATTTATTATTAACAATTATCTGACGATTTTTGGCAAATGTGTGGAAAGTGAAAAATTCATTTCCAAATTCACTTTCCAAAAAGCCTATTTTTTCGGCCTCTAGAGTGGCCTAACCGCTTAAGGGGTTAACCCCACTTGCGATTTTGAAAAAATCGATTTTTTTTTATTGCATTTTTTTGAAGTATAAGTATCCGGGCCCATACTTCTGTATGGGCCCGGAATAGATGACTCTATGTAAGTTTACAAAAAAAATATTTTCTTCGTGTAAACTGAAATTGAAACTTTAAACGCGTTTTTCTCAAAATGGCATTTCTGAAGTCGGTGACCAAGATTACTCGAACACTAATGAACCGATCTTCTTGAAATTTTGCAGACTTATTTAATACATAAATATGTAGTCTTTAATCGTTCGATTTTTTTTTTTCGAAAAAAAAATGGCCGTTTTATAGCCAAAAAACGGCCGTTTTTTTCGTTAAAATCGAACCATTAACTTTGACTGTCCGCAATTTGTGAAAAATGAATATTTTTTGAAATCCTTCGATTAAAGACTAGTTTATACTTATATTTGACTAAATCCATCCGCATTTTTTTTTCAGATGATCCACTCCGCCGCAATGTTGGTCACCGCAAACCGTGTACATAAAAACATTATTTCATTGACGGCCACTAAACAATGTAATATTTTTCAATAAAAAAATTACTGAAAGTTCTTCAAGATGTGTTCTTTAAGATGGTATATTGATCGATTAAAAAAGTTTTGTAGTTTTCTTTAAAAAAATTCATGAAAAAGGCCTTTTTGCGCTACAAGTGGGGGTAACGCTTTAATATCAGTAGTGACTCGCCACATCTGCTGGAGAATTGGTGCGGAAGAAACTTAAGGGGAGGGTAGGGGTTTTTGCGTGAAAAAAAAACACTTTTTTGCGAATTTTTTTCATCTATATGGATAGAGTAAATTTATTGAACCCTTTTGTACATTGTTAAGTGTCATTTCAAGAACATTCCGTACGCGAAAATATCCACAAACAAGCCGGTGACAAAGCTTTTCCAAGAACGCCTTTGGAAGAACACGATTTGCGTTGTTCACTGTATCTCAGCTAGAAATGATCTGAAATCAAGTGCCATTAAAATTTAGTCATAGTATTATTAAATGTTCCCCCCGACGGTCTTTGAAATTTTTTTTTCACTTCTAAATTTTTGGTGGTAATGTAAAGTGAAAAGTGCTATTTTTCACGAAAAATTCCGCCATATTGGGGGTGAAAAACCCCCTCAATGTAAAAAAAATCTCAAACTAACCGTTGGGGGAAGGTATTTTATATGTAGAAAGTGTGTACCAAGTTTGAAATGAATCGGTCATGTAGTTTTCAAATGGTAATGAACACGGACTTTGCAAAGGGACTTTCGAGAAAAACGCGTTTGAAGTTTAGAGAAGTCGGAGCTACAGTGTTAGAGGAGCGGGACTAAATAGTCAATAAGTTCGAGAGTTTAGCTCTGATTGACTTGAAATTTTGGGATTATATTCTTGAAATGTTTAACTATAAGAAAAGACAAAAAAAATCGATTTTTCAAAAGTGCAAACCCCTACCCTACCCTTAAAGGAAGTGAAAAAGATTTATTATTAATCCGTCGCTTATTAATATCCAATGTTCTTTCCGCTCCGTATCGTTCACCGAAAATAAAAAATGAAAAGAAAATTCCGATGGATACGGCAGGGGGGGGGGGCTGAGGGACTAAAGATACACTACGGGCTGCTGGAAACTCGCAGATATGTAATCGCCGGTTGCGGACACATCCTAAATCCACCGGGTCTCTGTCAAATATCGTCATTCAATTCATCAATGATGTTTTCTCATCGTCGAGAGGGGCATAACGATGGTTTACGCCTTGACGCACATAAATCACTAAAATACGTGGCTGGGAATAAGCAAGAAAAATGGATCGATATATTATACGTGATATTAAATGCCGCGACGGATGACAGTTGCCGAAAAATGTATGGGGTCTTGTGGCAAGACTTCTGGGTAACTTTTTACATCGTTATGCGAAACGCAAAAAGCACCCTCGTAGGGTGAACCGATCAGTGAATAGACGAAAGCTGATTTATATTTAAAATCAGTAAAGAATATGAATTTTCGATGAAAACTCGAAACACTATAATTTAGCAAAAAAAAGATCACAGACGTTGTTAAAACTGATTTCGCATTTCGAATTTTGACGCCACACAGAATTTTTCTAGTTTGTGGTACTTGCACACCGCGCAACTAAGTTATCATACGGCTGTGCACAGTAGGTGTTCTCAAAGCGAAAACAATAGTGTTTATGAGTTTTTAGAGTAAGTACTACTTTCTTTACTTGAGATAGAATCAATCTTTGACTTTTTGCAAATTTTTAAAATAATTCCACAATAACAGGTCTGATTTAGACATGTTCATTCACTGGTGCTGTATTCTAACCTCTTTCCAATGAATAGACATATGAGCCCTGTTTTGATAATTCTCAAGGCAGACTAAAAAATTTCGCTCATCCGCTGAAAATTGCAAAATTAATTACTGTTAAGAGATGACAATGTACATTCAATTGAACGTTGTCATAAAATGATTTCATTCCTTTTTTTAAATATTTTTGACAAGATTTAATTTTTTATTTCTCTGTTGAGACAAACTTTGGTAGTTTTGTGAGAATGTCACGTTGAGATTCAAAAAACCGTCGTGTATTTTCTGCGAAATCGCAATAACGAATATAATACTCATATATATGAAAATATAATAATTTTTGTGCAACACAGTGATCTCCGAATCTAGCATTAAAAAAATGAATCGTTATGCTTTCCACCATTCATCTAGACATGTTTATTTACCGGTGCTGTGTTTAACCTCTTACCAGTGAATGGACATAGGGCCCTGTTCCGATCATTTTTAAAGCAGAGTAAAAAATTTCGTTCGGCTGCTGAAAATTGCTAAATTAACTCCTGTCAAGAGATAACAATGTACATTTCATTGAATGTTATCCTACAAGCATTTCGGAAATTATGCAGTTGAAGGCCTTTTCCGAAAAACGGCGGGAATTTTTTTTTCGCCATAATGTTGTTTATTCCATTGTAGTAAGTGACAGTGGTGGACTAAGCCCGTCAAAGGCCCGGGGCGGCATATAAATGAGGCCCCCGGTCTGGTAAAAAATGGATGTATTATTGATGACATGTAATTTTACTATACGCCCTACTTATGATATGGGTAAAAAAGTTAGAATTACGGATCAGCATTCAACACAGCACCTAGCAGGTAGAATGCAAAGAAATAATGAAGACTATTATAAGAAAGTAACTTTTCCTGTACTTATATGTTTAAAAACAAAGCTTTTGCTTTGTAACTATTTTACATATTTTCGTGCTTTCATTTAACTGAACTTCTCAATAACGTCGTTGAAATATATTTCCCTTGAAACTTTCCTTTCAATTGATAGATTGACTAGGCGTTCTTGGTTCATCGTAGATCGACGATAATTCTTTATAAATTTCTGTTTAGAAAAACTTCTCTCGCATGATGCGACCGAGACACAAATGGTGAAGAAGTATTGGATTATAAGTGATAAACAGGGCAAAGACTCACTGAAGTCCCATTTAATAATAATACAGATTCGGAAACGACCACGATATGTTAGGCGCGCTAAGTAGATCTACTTTTCTTTACATTTTTCGCCACTACGTGGCATTGCTGTTGACGGGTGCGTGTGTGACATGGACAGAATATCTTCTGTCTGTCTCTCCCACTCTCCAGATCGAGCCGCATGCGCCGTCGACCTGGCCCCCGAATATTTGATGAGGATACGAATGAAAAACCAAATGAACAAATAATACGCCTATTGAAGACTAAACTGATTGATAGACCCATTCTCTGAAAAGTCGCAGCTACGAAAACTCGTCTGCTAGTAACATTTTTCTAGGTTTAATCCTGAATATTTTCTCTAAACATTCGGTGACCGGCTGTTTTTATTGTCGCTACGAAATCTTTACAATATTTTACACGTGTGAGCAGTTTATATCTGGCATCTAGAGTTATTTAGTGTTTAAATTATTACATAGAATTGTGACCAGCGCGTTATCTCGATGAAAGGCTGTATAAATGAGACCTTTTTTAGAGTTGTCATTTTTTGTTAAAAGTTCGGTAAATTTGCTTGCAATTTTACCAGTATACGGGGATGTATTTTTACTTGATTATAGACGAAAATCAATTAATTGTTAAATATTCGAGTTCATGAATGAAACGCCTTAGCATGAGATGACAGACCGACCGAGATTATCGTTTACATGACAACACGGAAATTACATTAGGTGTACAACTTAGTTCGGTCCGTTTTCAAAAGATGGCTCTAGGCGCTATAAATGGTTGACGGCAACAGCTGATTTTTGCTGTATCGTGAAGTATCAACATCTCTTAACCAAATATCGTTTACAGACCTTTAAGTTTTGCGCATCAAGTCTAATTTTTACTGCGGTGAAAATGTCGAATTTCGTTCCAAATAAGCACCATTTGCGGGAAGTGTTGATTTTCTGTTTCAATTGGAAGAAAAGTGGAGCTGGAGCCCACCTAATGCTTGTGGGACCATCACGGGAGACTTCTACAGGCAACAATTGATCCGTTTAAAGCGAGCTATAGCCGAAAAACATCCAGAATATGTGACCAGACACGAGTCCATAATCTTTCAACATGACAACGTTCGGCCTCACGTTGCTATTGTGGTTAAAAACTATTTGGAAAATAGCGGGTGGGAAATTCTGGCTCACCCGCCTTATAGCCCAGACCTTGCCCCTTCCGACTACCATTTGTTTCGATCGATGCAGAACGCTTTGACTGGAATACGCTTCACGTCACAACAGGGTATCAAAAATTGGCTCGATTTATTCTTGGCTTTCAAAGATGAACGCTTCTTCCGCGACGGAATTCATAAATTACCAGAAAGATGGGGACAAGTAGTGGCTAGCGATGGACAATATTTTGATTAATGTATTAATTCATTTTATCATTCAAATGAGTGCGTATTTTAAGCAAAAAAACGGACCGATTTAAGTTGTACACCCAATAAGTGGGGGCGTAGGATAAGATCACAGAAGACCGTGGGTGGGGGATATCCTCCGATAGGAGCGACGCATGTGGCAGCGAGCGGAATAAAAAGTGCATCTTGTAACGGTGCCTCACGGCATCATTGAAATGTGGCTTCGTTTCCAGACCTGTATGTAAGACCGTGGATCAGGAAAGTCCCGCAGCATCTAACAGTGCTGCCAACTTAGTGGATATTCCACGTAAACTGGTGGTTTAGACATCCTTTTTAGTGGATAAAAATTGTTGTTAGTGGCTGGTGGTTTTTGATAGTGGTGAGCAAGATATTCAACTACTAACGTGTAAACAAATTTATCATACATTATATTTTGCTATGACAAGGCACTTTGACACAAAGTGTGTCAACTTTTATGGTGTAGGCAACACTACGATCTTGTAAATACCTACCAGCGCCATGGGGATTCTCTGAATAATGTTTTGGCTGTATATAGATTTGAATGAATATAGACCACAGGGTCATTAAATCGAGTTCAATTTGCTTGAAAAAGTATGTTTTTAAATACTTAATAATTTTTTATGTGAGTGCATCAGATGTAGTTGCTTACTTACTAGAAAGTAAGCGGTTACACCAGGCGGTATTAGAGGTTTTCTGATGGATTGAAGAACCGCTTATGGTGGGTATAACAAAACAAGTTGGCAACAGCGGCGGCTACTATCTTTATTTTGGCTTCCAACAAGTTACAAGTTATAATGTAATTTTACGACAGTAAGGTTCAGATTGGTTGATTTCCCCCTTTGTTATTCTTTAGTGGGTATGGATGTAATTTCTTTAGTACGTATGTATGTCATTTTTATTACGAAATTTGTGTATTGTTCGGATCTATTAT